>OU342737.1:175298600-175481263 GCA_910589765.1 Avena atlantica
CTTATATCTGTATTCTTGACTCTTTGAGTCGCTGTTATATATATCTGTTCTGTGGGTCCCATCGAGGACTGTTGTGTAATGTTATTACTTCGTTTTCCACCCGCACGAAAGTGCCTGGTGGGCACCTTTGAATCGTTTCTATGCGGGTTTGGTGAATTTTGCCCAAACTTGCATAGGTCCGATTCTGAGGGTGTTACACTGTCTTAGGACAAAACAACACGATCTTCCTCAGGTTCGAGTCCCCCAACTCGAAACTGGAACATATGCTGGCGTAATTCGACTCAGGCCGCGGGGGACTTACAGGAGTGGAATTCCAGTGAATTTAATTGATGTACCCAACGCGTCCATCAGGATTTTTTATCGTGCCTGTTAGCACGGGTTTTTACTAACAGAGCGCAGTCGTGTGCGTTGCCAGGCCATCAGATGATATCTGTAGGTCTTATCTTTGTGTCGCAGACACAACATCCGAATTTTTGTCACCGCGGAGGTGTTTCGGGTGGCCAAGGAGATCATTGCTCACTCAGCGTTTTGTTGGGGCAGAGTTGCCGAAAAGTTTTTGCATACTGATCTGAAAGATCGCAGTCGAAGATTTCATAGGGTGCGCGACCAGCGATCCCTATGGGAGTGGCCCCCGAGTGTCTGTTCGAGTCGTAGACTCGAGCGGAGACTTTTTAGTTCAAACATTGTTCAGTTGTTAAGTCCATAGGACTCAAAAAATTTCGGATGAATGAAATCCATCCTCCCTATGGGAGTATCCCCCGAGTCCGTAGTGGAGTTATAGACTCGACGTAGGACTCGAAGAAATAGTTCGTTGTTATTCATCTTTCGGGTGCGCGGTCAGCGCTCCTAATAGGAGTAGTCCCCGAGTATTTAGTCGAATCGTAGATTCGAGTGAGTACTCTTAGCTTTGTAGCCGAAGGAATTGTAGTTGTTGCTAGTATAGCTTTTGATGACATCAGTGCTGACGATCAAATGACCTCAAGCGTCTGCTGCGCCAGAGATGACTTGACGGGATGAACGTGGGTCCCACTTGCTGACCTTCAATTGACCGGTCACACGCGGCGTGGAGATAATTACGGCGCCTCCTCGATTTTCGCGCGTAGTGGACGGCGTGGTAACGACGGTTCGTTGTGATGCTGACATGTGTATGGCCAGATCTGCCGTTGGCATTAGGTCTTCTTGATAAACGGTTGTCGTGCATCGTCTTCGCCGTTATAATCATTGGGGAAAGCTGCAGTTTGTTTTCACCGCATCTACTCTTGTTTTCACTGCCTCCTTGCGCTCTTGGCGATTCTTGCTGCAAGCTGGAATATCCTTCCACATTTCCATCTTTCCTTCTGCGCTCTCACCGCCGGCGCCGCCATAGCGCGATGGGGAAACCAAAAAAGTCATCATCTGCGGTTGGTACCAGCGCCGCCGGAGGAAAGAAAGGCGCCACCTCTACCCGTATCACCGACGGTGGTTGGCGGCGATCAGAGACGCGGGAGAGTGACCTCCGCAAGCTTCACGAGCGGGGCTTGATCCCGCAGGATAGGGAGGCCGTCAGACTCCCCGGCAACAAGGTAATCCCCCGTCCCCCCGCTGGGTATCGGGTTATGTTTCTTGCCTTCGTCATGCATGGGTTTTCCTTCCCAGTCCACGACTTCCTTCGTGGGATGCTCTTTCTCTATGGCATCCAGCTGCATCATCTTTCGCCCAATTCTCTTCTTCACGTTGCTTGTTTCATCACCTTCTGCGAGTGCTGGCTCGGCATCGAGCCGCATTTTGGCCTCTTCCGGAAACTCTATTCCGTGAAGAGGCAATCCGGTTCGGATGGTGTGTATCCCATTGGGGGTTGCATCATCTCCCTCAAGGCCTATATTCTTTTCTTTTCTTTCTCTTTGTGTGAGTCTATCTAGTACTGGCGGAGGCGCTGGTTTTACATTCGCTATTCCACAGTAGCTGGGCAGCATTTTGGTCTCGCTCCTTTCGACTCCTCCCAGATAATCAAGCCGAAAAGGTCCTGGAAAAACCAAATCTTGGATGGTGAGTCAGAGGAGATAGAGGCCCTTTACCGCCGGGTGGAGGATCTCCAATTGATTCCGGAGAAGGAAGTGAACGGCGTGGATATTATCCGCACGTTTCTCGATCGTCGGGTGCAGCCTCTCCAGGCTAGGGCGCACCCGATGTTTCTTTATTCTGGGCGCCGTGATCCGACGAGAGTTTTGGCTGAGAAAATCTCCGAGGGAGATCTTGACAGGGCCCTTCGCTTGCTGCTAAAGTTCAAGGACGGAGAAAAAATCCCGGGGAAGTCGCTGACTCCTCCGTTTTCTTCGACACTGGCCGTTCCGCAGGTGTAGATTCATGCGCGTAGCGCTTTTCATTGACTTTCATTGACTGCATATTTGTTTTCCTTGGTTTGCTAACAAAGTGCCTTCTTTTTTGCAGAGCTTCAAGTTGCCGGGCATGGTGCCGCCATTGCCTGAGTTATTTCCGAATGCTCCTGATAATGACGTGGTGGATTCCGTGTCCGGGCTGCCGTCGGCGCGATCTCCGGCGGAAGATGCCAACGAGTCGAGCGAGGACCACACGCGTAAACGATCGCGAAGCTCCAGCGAGTCTTCGGATGCCTCGACTCCTCCGACTCCTAGGAACCCTTTGTGCCTTGAGCGTCACAGTGACGGGCATGGAGGCTCTTCTTCCCCTTTTCCTGCCATTCCTGTGCGGGATGTAGCGCCGCACCCGCCAGCAAAGCGGAAGAAGGAAGAAAAGAAGGAAGAGAAGAAGGAAGAGAAGAAAGGGGAGAAGAGAGCCCGAAGGACTCCTCCTGTCTTCGACCTGAGCTCACTGGACTCGTAAGTTTCTTTTGTACCGTTGTCTTGTTCCTGTTGACTTTTGTGCTTGTGCTAAATATTTCGTGTGCAGGCACTCCTCCCATGACTCCTCCAGCGATGGTGCTCGGGAGATGATGGGAGAGTCGAAGGTTGCGTCTCCTCCTCCTCAGATGGTGGTCACCTCTAAGGGTGCTGCGCCGGTCCCTTCTCCGCAGGGAGGTAAGGTGGTTGCGCCTCAGAAGGCGGCGAGCGGGCCTTCGGGGCCGCCATCAGAGCATGTAAGTATTCTGTTTCCTGCTACGGGGGGAGCCCCCGAGCATATGAAAAAAATTTCTTGTCTTGTTCTTTATTCGAGTCTTCGGGGGGAGCCCCCGAGCGTGTTCGTGTGCGAATTTTGCTCTTTGTTCCTTCGTGGTGGGCGCAGCCCCCGAGTCCTTGTCCTTACTGGTAGTTCTTCTTCCTGCAGCCTTTTGTACAGGATGCCAAGCGGCTGGTGCAGGAGCACCTGGTGCTGGAGACCAACCTCCAACAGCTTCAAGGTACCTGTATGCTTTGGTACCTCTTTCTTTTTGCACTATTGTCTTGTTTCCTGACGCTTGCGTGTGTTGAATGTAGAGGAGCATAACACTTTCCTCCGTGAGATTGATGCTCTCAAAAAGAGTCTTGGTCAAGCGGAGAAGAAGGCTGCGGACGCCGCTGGTGCGAAAGAGCGCCTTGAGCTGGAGCTAGCCAAGGCAGCCAAGGCTAAAGAGCGTCTGCAGTAGGAGGCTACGGACCGCGAGGAGCAGCTTGCCATGGCTGCGACTGCGCGTGAAAGAGAGGTGGCGGGCAAGCTCATGGCTGCTGCCAAGGATGTTTTGGGTGAGTAGCTTATTTTGCTCCTTTCTTGTCGTTTTCTTGTCTTTCTTCTGTGTTAATTTATTCAATCCTTCTCTTTTTGTCTCAGATGCCGCAGGCATCGAGTTTGACCGCGGCGCTCTGGAGCATGGGAGTGCTCTAGATGATGCTACTGCAGCGGTCGAAGATCGCTGCAGCACCGTCGTCAACTCCCTTGCCAAGGCGAAGGAGGTCCTTGGACGCTTCTACAAGGAGCTTGTCCCCAAGGGTGCGGCCCTGGATGATGTTGACGCCCTGGCGGAGGCTTTGTCGGCCGAAGCGCCTGCGGCGTACAAGCGCAAGCAGAAGGGCATCGGCGCATCCGTCGGGCTGGCGATGGCCTTGGCGGCTGGAGCGGAGCTGGATCTTCCCCAGATCACCTCCCGGATGCCGACGACCGCGGATGGATCCGAGGTAGCCTTTGCTGCCTATTCTGCTTGCTGCAAGCGATATGGGCCAAAGCTCATTGATCTGTTGTCCGAGTATGCGCTGCGGCAGCAGGGGGAGGCCAAGGCGAGGCAGTCCGGCTCCGAGGCCACTCAGGGTGCCGCGTCCTAGGCGTTGTAGCTGTAGTTTGTAGTCTTCTTTCGCTTGTAATTATGTTGAGGAACAGAAATCATTGTGCCACGTAGTGGCCTTTATATTCTTAATGAATCTTGTTGAGTTGTGCTCTTCTCTGTCTGAATGTTTATGTCTTTTTCTTTTCTGCTGCTCTAGGTTCCGTCGGGTGCTGATCCCATTGAGACCTCGCCTGTAACGCGGCAGCGGCCATCTTTGGATGATTCATCACAACTTTCTTTTCTTCGAGACCGCGTACGGAGTCTTGAGAAGGAGTTTCTTGGGGTGCGTGGTCACGCCGATGTGTGGAAGTCCAAGGCAGATCGCGGTGCAGCCAGAGAGGAGTACTTGATAGCGGAACTGCTTCGGCTGTCTGAGTAGCTTCAATGTAAGTTGTTTATTTGTTTCGAGCTGTAGCTCAGTTTTTCGGATGTGCCTGCTGGCCTTGCGTCTTATTTTGTACGAGTGTCGCAGGTGCCAATCTTGCTCCTAGGGAGGAGAAAGAGCATGTCGCTCTTCGGGTCAATTGCTTGACTCAACAGGACATGGAGGCTGGCGGCTTCTTCTCGATGGATCGTGACCGTGCCATGGCTCTGGCAACGGTGCAGGATCGTGTGCACCATGTTTCGCGGGTGCTTCGTCAAGTGCAGACTTCGCTCTCATCCGTTCTGCATGTGATGTTTCCCTTGGATAATGTGCCAACGTCCTTGTCTGGCCTTCTGTCTAGATTTCAGAGCGTGACTCGCGTCCAGGAACTGGTGAGGCAGCAGCTCGTCGCAGGAGTGAAAGCTGCATTGTATCTTGTTAGGCTGCATCGACCTGACGTAGATCTGTCTGTTATAGCAGTTGTGCCACCCCTTCGGCCGGATGGTGGCGAGTGGGATATGCGTCCGCATTATGCGGCTGTAAGGCAGTATGCCGAACAGGTCGTAGATTTGTTTGAGCAGCGTGCTCAAGTTATTCTTCAGAATAGGTAGTACCTGTAAAAGAGATAGATGTAAAATTTGTATATTTTGACTGGGCGTGTTGTGCCCTTTGTTATAAAGTTTTGTTTGTTGTTTGCACGCATTGCTTTGTTTGGGTACGTGTCCTTTTCGTTTGCCTGACGTTGTCAGCTACTCAGGGTGTACACGTGTGATTCTCAGTCGATGAAATCGTGAGGTGGGGGGAGCCCCCGAGTGCGTTTATAGCATAAAGTAAAGTTGCAAATAACGAAACGAAATTTTGGGGCGAGACACTTAGCTTTATTTATATCGTAATGGAGGAAGTACATTGTTCGGCTGAATAGCCTTGGCTGAAAAAGACTTATTGAAAGTAAAGGGGTAGGTAACTATGGGTAGAATCGCCGCAAGTGTGCGATGTTCCATGGGTTGGAGTATGCGACTCTAGACTCCACGTGCTTGAGGCGATAGGCGCCACCTGGGATGACTTCGGTGATAATGTAGGGTCCTTCCCATGGCGACTCGAATTTCTTCGGTCGCTCTTGCTTGAGTCGCAAGACGAGGTCTCCTTCGACGAAGGACCTTGGGCGTAGCCGGCGGCTGTGGTAGTTGCGGAGACTCATCTGGTACACCGCTGATCGAGCTGCTGCTACGTCTCTTGCTTCGTCGAGTGTGTCGACGGCATCTTCGAGTGCAGCCGTGGATTCGGCTTCGCTGTAAGCGACGACCCGGGGGGCCTAGTGGCGTACTTCGGCTGGTAGCACGGCCTTGGCTCCGTGCACCATGAAGAACGGCGTGTAGCTGATGGAGCTGTTTGGCGTAGTCCGTAAGATCCACAGGTCGGATGGTAGCTCTTTCGTCCAGGCTCCAGCTTTCCGTTCGAGTGGACTCATGAGGGGCTTCTTGATGCCAGCGCCGATTAGGCCGTTGGCCTTTTCTACTTGCCCGTTCGTTTGCGGGTGTGCCACTGAGGCGTACGTGATGTTGATCCCGAGGTCTTCACAGAAGTCCTGGAATTCCTTGGAGATAAAGTTCGATCCATTGTCGGTGATGATGCTGTGCGGTATGCCGAACCTGTAGACGATGGATTCGAAGAACTTGACGGCAGTCTTGCCCTTTTGGTTGGTGACTGGCATGGCCTCGACCCACTTGGTGAATTTGTCGACTGCGACCAGGAGGTAAACATGCCCCCCTTTCGAGGACTTTGGCAATTTGCCGATCATGTCGAGGCCCCATTGAGCGAAGGGCCAGGCTATAGGTATGGGTCTGAGCTCTCACCCGGGTGCGTGCGGTTTGTCGGCGAACCGTTGGCACCCGTTGCATCTTTGGACGATGTCCTTTGCATCGCTCATGGCCGTTGGCCAGTAGAATCCGGCTCGTAGAGCTTTGGCGACAAGGGAGCGGCTGCCTGCGTGATGGCCGTAGATGCCCTCGTGGATATCTTGGAGGATGGCTTTCCCGTACCGATGGTGATGCACCTTTATAGTACACCCGTAATACTGCGCTTGTACAACTCGCCATTGATGATGGTGAAGGCTTTTGACCGACGAGATATGCGCCGGGCATCTGTCGGGCTGTCAGGCAGTTCTTCGTTCATCAAGAACTGGAGGTATGGTCGCGTCCAAGTTTCTTCGACTGCCATAACCTGCATCAGGTTGACCATGGCGATCTCTGTGTCCAGTTTCTCGGGTCCTTCATGTCCTTCGGGCAACGTAGCCCCCTAGTGTTCTGCTTCTTCAGGTGATCCCTTGGGGAATTTTCGCTTAATTGATGGCACGCAGATCTGTTCAAGGAACACACCCGGTGGCACCTTTGCGCAGGTGGAGCCGATGTTGGCGAGTCTGTCGGCTTTCTCGTTGCTTTCTCTTCCGACGTGCCGAAGCTCGCAGTCGTTGAATTCTCCTTCGAGTGCGTTGTAGAGCGCGCGGTACGCGATCATGTTTTCGGCGTGTGCGTCGCACTCGTTCATCGTCTGCTGGACGACGAGGTTGGAGTCACCGTAGATGACCAGGCACGTTGCGCCGCAGATCTTTGCCATCCTCATGTCGTGGATGAGGGCTTCGTATTCGGCCTCGTTGTTGGAGGCTCGGAATTTCATTCGGAGGACGTACTTCATCTGGTCGCCCTGCGGGGAGGTCAGTATGACCCCGGCTCCTGCTCCAGCTTCACGCTTGGAGCCATCGAAGTGCATTGTCCATGACTGCGACATGTCTGGGGTGTCTAGCAGCTGCAGCTCCATCCAATGTACGAGGAAGTCCGGGAGGACTTGAGATTTGATTGCGAGTCGCTTCTCGTAGATGATGTCCAGGGGTGACAGCTCGATGCCCCATAGGGCCACGCGTCCTGTGGCCTCTGGGTTATTCAAGATGCTGTTTAGGGGCGCCTCGTTGACGACCATCACCTGGTGCTCCAGGAAGTAATGGCTCAACCGTCGAGCCGTCCTAAACACGCCGTAGGCGAGTTTCTGGTAGTGAGGGTACCTCTGTTTTGTTGGCGTTAGTACCTCGTTGAGGTAGTAGATTGGGCGCTGGACCCCGTGGGTCTTGCCTTCTTCGGGTCGTTCGACCACTAGCACGGTGCTGACCACCTGGTGTGTGGCTGCTATGTACAGCAGCAGAGGCTCGCGCTCCTTTGGCGTGACCAGGACGGGCGAGGTGGAGAGAAGCCGCTTTAGGCTTTCGAATGCATCGTTGGCTTCGGGCGTCCACTCGAATATATCTGCCTTACATAGCAGCTGGTAGAATGGCAGGGCCTTCTCGCCCATGCGGCTGATGAATCTGCTCAATGCCGCTATTCGTCCTGCGAGCTGCTGGACACCCTTGAGGTTTTTCGGCTTCTCCATCGCCATGATGGCTCTGATTTTATTCGGGTTCGCCTCGATCCCTCGCTGAGAGATGAAGTACCCGAGCAAGTGACCCGATGGGATGCCGAAGGCGCACTTTTCGGGGTTGAGTTTGATCCTGTAGCGATCGAGGTTGTCGAACGTCTCGCGGAGATCGTCGATAAGTGTCCTTGCCTCCCTGGTCTTGATGACTATGTCGTCAACATAGACTTGGACGTTGCGACCGATCTGGTCCTTGAGGCATGCCTGCATGCATCGCTGGTACGTGGCACCTGCGTTCTTTATCCCGAAGGGCATTGTGTTGTAGCAGAACACTCTGAACGGTGTGATGAACGCCGTTTTCTCCTAATCTTCGACCTTGAGTCGAATCTGGTTGTAGCCTGAGTAGGCGTTGAGGAAGGAGAGTTTCTCGCAACCTGCAGTCGAATCGATGATCTGATCGATCCGAGGAAGAGGGAAGTGGTCCTTTGGGCAATGCTTGTTTAGCTATGTGAAATCCACGCACATCCGTAGGATGTCCGTGTCCTTCTTTGAGACCATCACTGTATTTGCAAGCCACTCGCTTTCTTTGATTTCCCTGATGAAGTCTGCAGCGAGTAGTCTGTTGATTTCCTTGCCGATAGCTTTGGCTCGTGGCTCGAACAGTCTTCGGATGGACTGCTTGACGGGCTTGGTGTCTGGAAAGACGTTGAGTGCGTGCTCGGCGAATTCCCTGGGAACTCCTGGCATGTCCGCAGGACACCAGGCGAAGATTTTCCAGCGCTCACGGAGGAATTCGACGAGCGCGCCTTCCTATGCGGGGCTGAGGTCGTTGGCGATCAGCGCCGTATTGGAGGCATCCGTCGGGTGGACCTGCACATTCTTTGTGTTGACGGTGGAGTCGAAAGACATGTCAGGTGCGTTTTGTCGTGCGACTGGGGGTGCCCCATTGTCTGTCACCTCGCGGAGCCTTAGGAGCTCCTCCTGCATGCCGAATGACTGGGAGATTCTGTTGAAATCCCTGTCGCATTGGTCCGATCGGGTGAAGCTCCCGTGGATTGTGATGACGCCCTTCGGCCCTGGCATCTTGAGTAGCAGGTATGCATAGTGTGGGACAGCCAGGAACCTTGCGAATGCTACACGCCCGAGGATGGCGTGGTACTGTGATGGCCAGTCCACCACTTCGAATTCGAGCCGTTCCATTCGGAAGTTGTCCGGCTTGCCGAAGATGACATCGAGCCATATTTTGCCCAGGGGGAATATGCCCTCCCTGGAACGATGCCGTGGAACGTTGTGTCTGACTGTTCCAGGCTGCACTGCGGGATCCGCATTGCTGCTAGGGTGCTTGCGAACATCAGGTGGATGCCGCTGCCGCCGTCCATGAAGACGCAACTCATCTCTAAGCCTCCGATCTGCGCCTCCAACACCAGGGCAGCATGACCTGGGCGAGGGATCTGGCTAGGGTGATCCGAACGACTGAACGTGATGAAGGACTCCGCTCCGCTGAGGTACTCAGGGATGGCGGGTGGAGTTGTCACGGCCAGGTTGATTTGTCGGGTGATTTTCTTCTGCACCCTATTCGTGGGGCGCCCCTTCTGGATCATCAGTGCTCCTTTCGGCGGGGGATACCTGTTCCCAGCGTTGTTCTGTGCTGGTGCGACTGGTTGGTTCGGGCCTCCAACGGGTGGCGGTGGAGGAGCTCCATGCGCTATTTCACCTGGCGCGGGTGCGTTTCCGAACGCAGGAATTGGGGCTTGCTGCCTCATCTGCACCATGCTTTCGATGAGTTTCTGGAACTCGCGGCAGTCTTTGAGCATGTGTCTGGCCTTCTTTTTGCCATCCTGCTTGTCGATGTAGAAGTGGATGGTACATGGACCCGAAAGCTTTTCGTATGCTGAGGGTCCGTTATCGCGGTCGCGGCGCTGCCACGACTGCGCTGGGCGTCCCCCGTCGCGGAAGTTTCCTCCGCGGTATCCTCCGCTGTTGCGGTTGGTGTCGTTGCGGCGATCGGCGTAGCCAGCCGCGACCATGTCGGGTCCGTCGCGATTGTCATAGACGCGCGATCTTCTCTTGCTACGGCGCTCTCGCCGTCGACCGTAGTCGTCTTCTTCTTCCGATTGTGCTTGGTGAATTGAATCTTCGCCGTCATCCCACCTGTTGGCGATGTCCATGAGGTGGTCGAGTGTTTTGGGCTTGACGCGCCCAAGTTCCTCCTTGAAGTCTTGGCGCTTGATGCCGTCCCTGAAGGCGTCGATAGCCCTCTCTTCGGAGATGTGAGCTGCGGAGTTCTTTGTGTTGGACCAGCGTAGTATGTACGAGCGAATGGATTCGCCCGTTCGTTGAGTGCAGGCTCGCAATTCTTCGATTGAGGCGGGACTTTTGCTGGTACCCTTGAATTTTCGGATGAAGCTGTAGGCTAGCTCATCCCAGCTTCGGATGGACCCTGAGGATAGGCTGCTAAGCCAGATCCGGGCTGCGCCTGTCAGCTGCAGCTGAAGGCATTGCATGGCAGTCTCCTTGTTTCCACCGTGCAGTTTGAGGGATGATAAGTGATCGCTGAGCCAAGCCTTTGGGTCTTGAGTGTCGTCGAACTTCGGAGTATCCGAAGGAAGCTTGAAATTTCGCGGCATCCGTATCCGTCGGACGGATCTGCTGAAGCATCGGGCTCCGCAGAGTTCTCCTTCGTCTTCGTCCATCTCGGATTCAGATGAGCATGCGCGCTTGGCTCGCGCTTTGTCGATTTTGCACTGTGTGAGCGCATCTCTGGCATCGTAGTCGCGGTCGCGGCGTCGCGAACTCTTCTTCCTTCGGGGAAGGTCATGTTCCTCTTCTTCGGATGAAGGGGTGGGGCTGCGGTCGAACCTGACCGGAGCTTTCTTCTTCGGCTCTTTGGGAGCTTTCTGGTGGAGCGCGGCTCCGACGAGTCCGAGTCCGAGTCCGATAAGTGCGGACTTGTGCATGGCCCTCTTCGGGTCCCCCTCCGGAGGTGGGTGGGCCGCGAGGTACGCAGTGGCTGCCATGATCGCATCCTGTGGCGTTTTCGGGATGACGTTTCCGTCGGCGTCCATCTCCATGAAGGATGTGTGGAGAGTTCGTGTCAACTCGCGACGCTCCTGGGGATCCATGTTCTCCATCCGAGAGCGGTGCTTGTTGCCTGGGTTAGCGTTCGAGCTGGAGCCGATGCCCATGGCGGAGAGCGCGGCTCGTCGCGCGCTGGACTATGAGGCTGCTTTCTTGCGTTTGTCAAGCACCTCCTGCATCTTGACCTGCTTCTTGTGCTCCTCGATCAGGAGCAGGTGGTAGGCCATCAGCATATCCCGCGAGGCGTCTGCGGGCAGTACTATGTTTCCTACCACGGCTTCGCGGACCTGGGTCCATCTTTCTTTGCTAAGGCGGATGACATGGCCGTTGTTTTCCCCTTCGGGTGGGGGGGGGACTGGCTTCTTCTATTCCCACCGTTTCGTTCTGGCGGGTTAGGCGGCGGGTTGGGCGTTTGCTGATCCACGTCGCTTTGGATGACTACGGCGCATTGGTAGCGCTCGCAGATTGGTCCGCAGCTGCCGCATCTTTCAGATCCGTAACCGTAGGTCCCTGCATCCGATGGCGGATCGCACAGATCGGAGTTGCAGCTGCTGCTGTCGTAGGAATCATCTGTTGATGATGTTGTGCGTAGCACTGGGTGTGGGGTCCACGAAGCGGGCCTGATTGATGGTAGGGGCACCCGCTCAGGGAGGCGGAGGGTGCCAGTTTGCCCCACCTGGAAGCAGAAGCTCCCGAACAGGATTTCGAGTCCGTCGCCTATGGGCTCGAAGTCCATGGTGGCCGGCGAGTGGGCGGTGAAGTCGAAAGCGCCGAAGAGGAGATGACTATCCGTTGCTGCAGAGTTGTAGATCGATCTGGTTGGGACCGTCACGATTCGCACAATCAGCGTCCCTGTTTCCCACAGACGGCGCCAATTGACGAGGTTTGATCTCATCAATGCCCATTGTTATGGAATTGGGTTTTGGAGAAGATGGGGATGCTGGAGATCGTGGAACGGTTAGTAAACAAGCAACACGGGGACACAAGGTTTACCCAGGTTCAGGCCCCCGGAGGGAAAACCCTACTCCTGCTTGTCTGCTCTTGATTACGGCGGAACCGAAGGTTACAGGGGTGCGCAGATGCAATCTGGCGTGGAGGTGTGTATGCGAAAGTATGAGAGAGAGATCTAGGTCGTGCCCTCCTGGCCTTTATATAGACTTAGGAAGGTCCCGACATAATCCTAGTCGGTTACAGGTTCTAGGGTTTTACCCTTTGAATTTCCTATCTACTCTAGTCTTGCTCTCCAAGGATCCGAAGGCGTCATGGGCCTAGGCCACCCGAAAGTCTTTATGGGCCGGCGTATATTTGCCGTGGGCCTTCCTTGGGCTGGACTAGGTATGCTGAGACCGTGTACCCGTGGGGTATAACCATGTCAGATATACACACAGATATAAGATATTCAGTTATATAGATAAATACACAATTCGCAAAACAAGATTGAAACAAATACATATAGATAAGTCTCATACATGAATACAAAAGTTATACATTCTTTCGATCAAGTTACAAAGTAGTTGGTGACATGCGAATACATGTGTCTATCGAACAAGTTAGAGCTCGGAAGCTCGCCTAGACATCTAAACTAGCTAGACACAAACGCGAGATAAACAACCAAAGAAGATAAGCATGATCACCGCGACGAAGGTGTAGGTCTTCATCCGGTTCCTCGTCCTAACTCCCGCTAGATAGCGCGTGTATCTAGCTTCCGCCTCCGCCATAGTGTTGTACCCTTTGTAGCTATTGCCGCTGAAACGGTGCACCTGTCTCCGACAGTCTTTCCAATCATCGTAGACTCTGGGAACCCGTCCCTTGTACACGACGTACCACGTCATCTACAAGTTGACAATAATAATTAACCGATGATTGAAAAAAAAATATATAATTAAAGTCGCATATGAAGATACACTTATAGAAAGTACTCCTAAATCAAAAAGACAAAACTCAAAAAGCATGCCTCATATATAACTAGGTTGTTCGACACAGGAATATGCTACGATGGAACTATCCACCAAGTAGGATGCACAACACCTGGACCTGTGCACAGCACAAGACGGACAATCCCATCGCAGCACATTCACATATAGTGTGCCACGACATTTCAATCATCGGCATTATTCTCGAAAAAAGACTAATAAAGTAAGGAAAAAAAGGACCAAAATGAGCAAAGGTCCAAAGAGTAAGCAAAAAAAACAAGCATTGATTGATATATAATAATAATAAGCAAAAGAAGTAAGCGATGATTCATAAACCTAATAAGATAAGTATAGTAGCATGTACACTTGTCCACATACACACAAAGGTCATCTATAGTTTGTAACTACAACTAGGCCAACATCAAGCCTTCTGGCTCGGCTTAGGGAACGGGAGGACGCCTTGTCTCGTCATGAACTTCCTATAGTCACTCTGCATCTCTAGGCGATCTTTTATGTCACGATTATTCGGGATATTTCCTCCGTAGAAGATCACCCCCGAAGTCATGACATCACGAAAGATGATTGCCCCAAACTGCTGCTGGATGCGATACATCTCTTGTCTAATATCTGAATCAGTGATCTTGGCCTTTGCTTCGGACCACTGTTTAGATGATCTGGCAGCGTAGAATTATGCTGGTCAAGTAGGAACGCCCTCATGTGATGGAGTGCATAGTAGGCTTCCTTCTTACTGTTTTCCGGCTACTTCACGCAGGGGAACTCCGTTACGTGGTTGAAGACGTGCCTGCTGAACTTGACCTTCGTACGCACGAAGGTGGTGCCTTCCGTCGAGGCATAGCCAGTGAGAGCATCATCCAGAACTTCCTTGATCTTGTCGTAGTTTTTCTTATTTTCTAGACTCCCCGAGTCAAAATACGTGGCGTGGGAATGCTTCGGTGATAAGGAGATGAGCGTGTTGTGTTCATCTCTGCGCAAAAAATTCAAATGGAATGTGTTGGAAAAAGAATGATGATAATCTAATAAAGTCAATCGACGGTGGCGAGTGAATAACGACTTACTGAGGAAAGTAAGGCACGAGAATGTATTCCTTTGTATTGTTCGCCACGAGGATTCTTTTTAGGTACGAGGACACGATACGTCGTTCAGCGGGGGAACCCAAGAAGCCGTCACGCATGTAGTAGGGGTCCACTATAGCGATGCCCGGTGTGTTCTCTCTAATGATCTGCATGGCCAGGCTGAGAGAAAACAGGCGGACCATGGTATAGTGCAGCAGGTATAGGTGGAACATATTGAAGATGTCGTCGAACCGCAGGAAGAACAGATCCGCAGGGGCATTGTCGACGAAGCCCAAGCCTGGTGGAACCTTAACCACGAATACTGGGTGCGAGGGATCTTTCTCCGATAGAAGGCGTCTCTCTATCGTCAGCACGCCATCATGCACACTCCACAGTTCCGAACTGGCGAGCCTCCACAAATTCTTAGGTAGCATGGACTCACCCGCCACATGAATCCTCCACATAATACCCTCGGGTCTTGGTGGCCCGTCCCGAAACCTGATCGGATTCGCAGTTGTTGACGCCACCGGCTAGCTCGAGCTGCTAGATTTTCTTTTCCTGCCCTTTTTTCCTTTTGGAGAGCAGGCAGGCACCGCAATCTGAGCACCGGCCGCCCTATGTAGTGTGTCAGGGCTTAGAATTAAGGGCCGGTTGGTTGTATCAGCTGGGTCTGTAAAGGCGCAAGCTGGAGGCGTCTCCTGAGAACCAAACAGACGCTTGGTGATAATGGCTTTCTCTGTGGGGCCACCAGCTAGGTCTTCGTTGCTAAACTGAGTGTTGAAGAAGTGATCATTCCAGTCTTCGTCGTCCTCGGCCGGATCCTGCGCCATGTGCATATCATCAACATGATCATCCGACCCACCGCGTGGAGGTGACGACGAGGGCGGTAAGGGGGCCTTGCCACCGCTTTTCGCTAGCACGACATGCGGTGTTGTTGTCTGTGGCGTGATGGCCCCCGCCGTCCCCAAACGGATCATGCTCTCTGGCCATTGCAAGAATAAGCCGAAGCAACTTCTGAGGACAGCCGACTCTTCTTCATCCGCTCCTGGGGGTTGAATGGGAGGTTCCAGGTCGTCGCAGCCCCTTAGCACCCGACTAATTTTAACCCTGTGCACGCTATCTGGCATCAGCCTTGAGTGGAACATGCGCTGCAAGGGTTGGACGATGGTACCCTTGGCAACATCCCTCAGCTCGTTGTTCACGTAGTATAAGAGAGTGCAAGGAACATCCGTCTGCGGAAAACATGTACGGCGTCGTTAGAGATACCATAAGAGTAATAGATGGCATGAAAGGCGGTAAAGCAATTTTTTTACCGTGATGGCGTCGAGATCGGCTAATGTCGAGGCACCGCATACGGCGATGGGCGTGCAAGAGCCGGAAGGGCTGCTTGATGGCGCGGTGCTGGACGCCGGTGTATTCTCCCTACCGCCGGGTGCTTGGAGCTCCGGTGCCACCGCGACGATGGCAGGGGGCCACCAACATGTACTCCAGTGCCGCGGTGATGGCAGGGGGAGTCACCAACACTTGCGGCGCCGTAGTGCTAGCGGTCGGAGTCACGAACACGTAGTTCGCCTTATTCGTCGGCGCCGCGTTGTTCGAGTGGCTGCTGACCATGCTTGGAATCGGGCACGGCCCTACTCGACCACCCGCACTCTAGTTCGCTATTGACTCCACCAAGGTAGGCAGGAAGGACGTGAGGGTGATTGCCAGGTTGTCTTGGACGATCTGCGGGATCCGTGCCACTTGTTCCTTAAGTTCTTGAACCTCGCGGTTTTCCTCCTCGCTCCTTCCTGACGGTGCCACATGCGTCCTCGGCGGTGGACCAAAATGATCCACCCAATTATTACCCCCGAGGCCGGCCAGACGGCTAGCCGACGACGGCTTCTTTGTAACCGGCTCTATTTTCTTGGCCTGGTTCATCGCCCTGTTAAAAGGGTTATCCCACCGGGTGGCCGCCGTCGACCCCTGGGATCCATGACTAGCAACAATTTCCTCCTCCTGCAGAAGAAGAAATAGTGAATCGTTTAGATCATCGATTAGAATGCAATCGAGTTGATCCGTGGTAATTAGATTACTTACCACAATTTCCTCGAATTCCTTCACCACAGGATCCGCGGTGAGTTGTTTGGTTTTTGGGTCCACATGGTAACGGGCCCTGATGAAGTTGCGAACCTTCCCGGGTTCGAATTTCGCAAAGGGGTTTTCTATCCCCTTGGATCTATACTCTTCGTCCTCCTTATTCCATTTGGCCTCCGCGGTTCTGTATCCACCAGATCCGAGATGGTGATGACCTATATTCATCGCCTGCAGCACCTTTCCTCGATTACTATTTGCCAAGGCTCTTTCGGATTCACACCTCTCCTTGAACTCCCGGAACTGATCTTCGGTGATCTGCGGGTCAATCTTCTGGATCTCCTCGAGACTTTTGCCTTCTTTATAGATCTTCTTCTTTATCCGGGTTCTCCATCTGGCCATGGTGGTGCTCATCTTTGTGAGGGTGGATTTGTTTACTTTGTTCCCATGATAATTTGTGTTCTGATACTTAGCGGGGAACTTGTATCTTGCGTGCAGCTTCTCGAAGAGGAGTGTGCGCAAGTGGCCATTATCTTTATGCCGAAGATTCTCGGTGTTGATCGAGATGGTTGTCCGGGTGATCGCCGCCACTTTCCCACCGTACCCTTTGACGACAAGGGCGGGCTCCAAAGGAACGCCTGATGGGCTCACTTCGGTAATTTCCTCCCTGACGGTGCCGACCGTGTTCGGGCGCCGTTCCTTCGGCTTCTTCTTCTTCTTCTTCTTCTTAGGAGGATTGCTACCACTCCCTGTGCCCTCGCCGCCATCAATGGTTTCATCACCTGCCGTTCCTTCGGCTTCTTCCTCCGCGTCTTCCATCTCATCATCCTCGCTCTCCGAAGGATGGTATTCTTCATCATCTTCTCGCCGCTGGGCCGCCTCCCAGAATGTCAATTGTTTATTCAGAGGTCTGAGTTCTCCTTCAGCGCTGATGCGCTTAGAACATGCAGCCTCGTCGTTGTCACACATCTTTGCACTAATAAAAAACAAATAATTGGTTAAATGCACGGAAAAATCCGGCATGACCTTTGCTAATTTTATTAAACTAGGAGTGCCCGATTTCTGCCAAACGGAAGTTAATCAACATTCCGGCAAAAATCGGGACTCATTTCATACAAGAACCTGCATACACGACATAATAAAGTGCTTCATACAAGCACAAGCATAATTTGAAGTGCTACAACAATAACAAAAATAAGAATACACCATAACCAAGTGCTTCTGATCATAACCAAGTGCTTCCAATCATACATATCATACAGCATAACCAAGTGCTTGTGATCATAACCAAGTGCACTTTAATGCTTGCTGTCATTTGCTGCATGTAAAATTCAGACAAGCCAACATATGCATACTGAACACTTTCTTATGTAAATATGAAGAAATTTAATGGCACAAACGTTGAGAAACAAATACAATGTCGCATTCCTGACAATTCTTATGTAGGAACGGATATATTCTTGTAAAGGAATACAAAATAATTGTGATAGATTACACAGTGAAGATATGGGCAGATTATGAGTCCTAAATGAATGAAGAGATTACCAAAAGTTTAGCAGATTTAGAGCGCTAAATGGACAAAGCTTCTAGAAAATTCAGCAGATTCTAAAATTTCAGAAAAAATTAACAGATTCTAAATCATGTGATGTGGCATCCCGCAAAACCACTACTAGAAAATCGCGTTGAATTTGTGCATTGCATCGTCATCACCATGCATTGTTTGCCAAAACTATTTTCGCAAAGCCCGTTTTGTTTTCTAAAACGCCCCATCTTTATTCAAACGCAAAGCCCGGTTCTCCGGATTAATTATTTTGGCCGCTATCGGTTTGCATACGGCCCGTTTAAAACAAACAAAATATTTAATTGTTTTTAGTGGGGGCAGTCGAACGGGCCGAATCGACCCGAACGACCACCCCCATTTTTCAAATCGGCCCACCCCTTAATCCTAAAACTACCAACCTATCTACCCTTTCCCGCTGGCCACATCACCCCGGCCAACCCCGTCGCGCCACCTCACCCCTCCTCTCCTCCCACCCAATCAAGTGCTGCCACTTGGCCCAGCCAGCTCCCTCAACCCTGCCTCACAGCCCACATAACCCACCACCTGCCCACACAGCCACACACGCACGCCACCAGCCCACCACCAACCCCACGCGCCCCTGGGACCCACCCGTCACACCCTGCTCCCCCAGGCGCGTGCCCCACCTCCCTCCTGGCCCCACCCCGTCCCCAGCCGGCCCCTTCCTCTCTCCTCTCCCCCACCATCTCTCCCTCACCACCGGCTTCCCTCCCGCTTTCCCCTGGCGCCCGACGCCGCCCCGCTACCCCCTCTTCCCCGACTCCGGCGCTCGCCTTCCCCAGTCGCCGCCGCCTCCCTCAAGCCACCGCCACCGCCCAGTCCCTCTCTCCCTTCCTCCCTCTACGCTCGCCCGCCCTCCGCCTGGCTCGCCGCCCGCCGCCTCGCTCCCACCCCTCGGCCCCGCCACCGGCCGCAGTCTCCTCCTCCCCGCGTCGCCGGCCACGCCCAACCTCTCCTCACCGCGCCCGGCCACCTCCGCTCCTCCCTCGCTCCATGCCTCCCCGCACGCCTCCTGTCGCTCCGTTTCCCCTCCTCCCCTTCGCCTCTAGCCCGTCCGGCCGCGACCGCCGTTCGCCTCACCGGCCTCGCCCCGTCACCGCCGCTCCCGTCCACCCCTCCCCCCTCTGCCAACCTCCGCGTCGTCCGCCTGCACAACCGCCGCGCCCCACCTCGTCGCCCCCCACGCTCCCGCGCCGCCGACCGCGCTCGACCCGACGTCCCCGCCTCAGCCGCGGCGCCCCGCCTCCTCCTCGCGACGGGCCGCCTCGCCTCCCCGTGGTCCTCCCCAAGCCGGCCCGCCAGCGGCGCCCCCTCCGCGCCTCGCGCCCCGCCACCGCCTCGAGGCCCTATCCTCGCCCGCCTCCGTCAATAGCCGCCGTCGCGCGCCTTCGAGCTCGCCGGCCTCTGCGCGACCTCGCCGGACCGCCCCTCCGCCACAAGCCGAGCTCGCCGCAGGTTCCCAACCACGCCGCCGACCCTGCGTCCGCCGCCGCCACGGCACCGCGCTCCCTCGTCCCGCGTCCGGCCTTCCCCTCCCGCTCGCGGCCGCGCCCGGACGTGCTCGGCGTCGCATCGCCAGGGGCCGTTTCCGTCTGCACCGCGGGCCGTCCTCGCCTCGTCTCGGCGCCAGTACATGCGCCAACCGCCACGTGTGTTCCATGCCTGTCGAAGACGTGTTTCTCCATCAGCAAGTTCAGCCACCGCATGTACCATGTGGCCAGCACGGTCCCGACAACTCGTGTCGCGCCCAAGACCTACCGACACCGCAAGAAGAAACCGCCACGATGACAAGTTCGGCAAACGACAAGAACAACACTCGACATACCATGTTCTTCCTCACGGACGCACCACGGACTCGGAGGATCCCCGGACGACGAGCCCTCCATCTCGGACACCAAGTCAGTCGAGAACACGACGCCCAGATCGCCCCGAAGCCGAGGACCCCGACAAGGACCCCGACACGGACACACAGAGTTCTCCATCGGGGAAACCAAGGTCGTCGACATGGAACTGTAGGACGCCAAGAACTTCGCCCCGGATGCCAGAACCGACCCGATACGCGGACCCGACAAGTTCTTCTCGACGACAAGGTCATCGACAGGGAACCCGAAGACCACATGTGCGACAAGTACTCCCTCGAGAACGACAAGTACTTCATCCTGGACGCCACGACCGTCTCGATGGCGCGGTATCGACAAGACCCTCGCAACGGCAAGCTCGACCCCGTGGGACCCGACAAGATCTGCATGACGACAAGAACGGCATCGACCCGGAAGAATCCGACGCGCCCGACACCGACCCAAGTCCTGCCTCCCGGACGCGACAAGAACTACCCCAGTAATCCGAGAACGACCCCGGAGGCCGAGAACGATCCCGTCGAACCCCAGATCCGAACCTCGCCGACCTCGCCGAACCCTGGACCCTGAAACCGACCCCGAACCCCGGAACCCCAAGATCGTCGAGACCCCTAATGTGTGACCCTTATCCGAGAACCCTATTTTATAATATAATACAACTGTTGCATCTTAAATTGTCATGCTCGCATCACATCATTGGTTTGGGGGCCTTATGCCGATTCACCTAATAATTAAATATGGGGCCCATATGCGGACAAATCTAGCCTTATATTGCCTCATTTAAATTTGTGTAGCGAACCGGTACCATTTTTGCCATGTCCAAACAACATTTAATTTGCGGGGTAGATAAATAACTTGAACCACATAATTAATTGTCGGGACCCCGGTTCCGCTTAATATGACCTAATTGCATCGCATCTCTGCCATGTCATACATCATGCATGCATCATGCCGATCTTCTGCCGTTGTATTAAATATTGCATCCGGTGTTTCTTCTAGTGATTTGCTTCTTCGCGGATAAGGCCGTTGAGTTGATGTGAGCTTCGCCCCGATCATCGGTCGAACCCTTCGACAATGTTTTCAGGCGAGCATCTCCCCCTTTCTACCTATCTTACTTTTATAGTATTTACTTTCCTCCTGTTGATCTATTGCTATCTGTGTTGCGATGCTCTAGTTTTCCGTACCCGTGATATCCCTTGCAGCCCTATATTGCCTCGGACACATCCTATTACCTATTGTTTGGTAGATAGTTGGACTTGCGCGTCGTAGTCGCTTGCTCAAGTGCTGTTGCGTGTCGTCAAGTGCCACAGTTGTTGATGTATTGCCGCATGTTGATGTTTGAGATGATCATAGTTTTACTTATTGTTCACTTTAATTCCTGTTTAACAACTAAAATTGAAGTAAGCAGAGGCATCAGTGGGTGATAGATAACATTTGGTTTCTGAACGCCCACTTGTGTCCCGTAGGACCCCGAGTACTTGATACCTGTTCCTTGATTTATCGCGCTATCCACATATGGGGAGTATGGGCCCCCCTTAGCCAGAGCTTGATTCCGTCTTATTTCTTGGGGCCACAAACTAGTTTGAGGTTTTATTTACGATCCTGTACTTATGCCATGCTACTTATGTATTTACGATTGTGCGAGGAGCACACTGTACTGTTTAGGAATTGTGACCCGTTTACGTGGTATCGACAGTCCACGTTTGGGGATCTGCTGTCGTTTACCGCCGGCCCCACAAACCTTGAGTCCGTCTCAGAGCTTGCTTACTTCGTTGCGGGTGTACTCCAAGGGGTGGCCCCCTGAAATATTTCTGAATCCTGTGATTGCTCTGTCGTGAAGACCTCGTTGGGTTTTGATTTGGTTTTTCGAGGTTGATCGTGTGTGTGTTGCTATTTGTGCACCCCGGCCGGGTTAAAACTTTCTGAAAGCCGTGTCCGCGGTTATGGACGACTTGGAGCACAGTATCTCGACCATAGATAAGCATAACTAAAGTTTATTGCTGTAAATTTGACTTTACAATGACTAGTAATCAGCTTCACTATAATGGAATGACTAATTAATACTGCCCACAATTGCTTGTTTGGAGTGTCGCTTGCGACCATTGTACCTGACTAGTAAGTATTGCAACTACAACGGAATGGCTGAATAAAAGTACCAACAACTGCTGGGTTTTGGGGTTATCTCATGCTAATTGTATCTGACTAGTAAGTGCTGCCACTATAATGGAATGGTTAACTAAAAGTGCCCACTGCTTACTTTATCAGGACGATTATCTAAACCTGACTAGTAAAGTGCCGCGACTATAACTGAATAAGTAAAACTGCCAACTGTGTGAGTTCCTCGGTTGACTTCCTCGTTCGGTCTCGAGGGGGAAACGCCAGGATGGGTTTGTTTGCTAGTGGCATCAGGATGTATCCGAATAGGTCTTTCTTACCCCTCTCTGATAACCGCCAGTTGTGTCGAGTCTCTATAGGTTGTTCAGTGCTTGCTGCCGCTGCCGCTCAGTCCACCATACCTATGTAGGCGAGGACCGCCGAATTCTAGTCTCGCCGTGTACTAGCCTCAGTACTGATGCTCCTCTTTTTCCTTTGCCCTTTGTCGGCACCCCTTTTGTTTCAGCAGGTTTTGAGATCGACGTCGTTAGCAGGGTTACCCTTCCGGCTTGGCCTGGGCAGGGTTATGGACGCCATTGGTTATTCTTCAGGGCTCTTAGCCCCATTTGCATCTTGTCCGTAGTCGGACGCTCGATCATTTTCAAGGTGATTTGGATCTT
This sequence comes from Avena atlantica, assembly GCA_910589765.1. Taxonomy (NCBI): domain Eukaryota; kingdom Viridiplantae; phylum Streptophyta; class Magnoliopsida; order Poales; family Poaceae; genus Avena; species Avena atlantica. Next base: position 175,320,959 of record OU342737.1, read on the forward strand.
TGTATATTATATCTGTATTCTTGACTCTTGGAGTCGTGCTGTATATATCTGTTCTGTGGGTCCCATCGAGGACTGTTGTGTAATGTTATTACTTCGTTTTCCACCCGCACGAAAGTGCCTGGTGGGCACCTTTGAATCGTTTCTATGCGGGTTTGGCGAGTTTCGCTAAAACTTGCATAGGTCCGATTCTGAGGGTGTTACAGAGTGGTATCAGAGCTCAGCAGTTGCGATACCCCACAAGTCCAGCCTGTAGGATAACCTAGCTAACGGCCGAAGTAGAAGTGTCAAAACTATTTTCGAAAATCGGTTGGATAGTTCTGGTTAGGTCTGACTTTACTCCTTACCCCTTTGCTATTCTTCTCTTACCTCCACGTGTTTTGAATCCGCTCTCTTCTCTCTCTTCGAGTCCAGGATTTCTCGTGGTGGGGTTTCCGTTGTACCTCCAGGGTTTCGCTTTCTCCCTTTTGTAACGGAGGTGCTACGATCATCAATCTGCAACTTGTCTGTTGTACCCTTCATCCAATCTTTTGTTCTTGAGCTCTTTATCCATATGTGTTCCTTGCTGGATATCCGTGTCGTTGAAAAACATATGAGAAGGACGAGCTTTGGTGAAGTTGGAGTATACCTTGAGCATGTGTTGTTCATGCCAATGGAATCATCGCGAAACCTAATCAGTGTGTCTTTCATACGATTTCTGTTGTATCTTCCGGTGTTTCCCGATGTGATGACATCATCTACGCCAGATCCTATGCAGAGTCTGCATCACTCCCTTGTTTCCGAACCTCGCTTGTCGAGATCTTCAGTCTAATTCCGAGAGTTGGTTGCATAATCCGTCTATTCGCGTGCAGAGTAATGGTTTGAGTGCGGGATGGAGTAGCTACCCTACCACTGCTCTTATCATTCACTCTTGTACGTCGAATCAGTGGATCCAGCAATTTTACTCCGTCCACGGAAGTTAGGGGTGGTTTTATTTGCGATACCTCTACCTTCGACCTTTTGTTCCCGGAGTGTTCTCTCGACGATCAGGAGCAGCGACCCTTTGTTGGTGGTGTCGCCGATTTCAAGATGGAGGATGAACCCTTGTTGGTGGTGTCGCGAGGATCTACATGAAGCGAGGAGATGCCGCTCGCCGACCTTCCTTCCGGTACCATGAGGCGGATCTCGAGGGCGAGATCCATTGTTAGTGGTGTCGAATTGTGGCATCCCGCAAAACCACTACTAGAAAATCGCGTTGAATTTGTGCATTGCATCGTCATCACCATGCATTGTTTGCCAAAACTATTTTCGCAAAGCCCGTTTTGTTTTCTAAAACGCCCCATCTTTATTCAAACGCAAAGCCCGGTTCTCCGGATTAATTATTTTGGCCGCTATCGGTTTGCATACGGCCCGTTTAAAACAAACAAAATATTTAATTGTTTTTAGTGGGGGCAGTCGAACGGGCCGAATCGACCCGAACGACCACCCCCATTTTTCAAATCGGCCACCCCTTAATCCTAAAACTACCAACCTATCTACCCTTTCCCGCTGGCCACATCACCTCGGCCAACCCCGTCGCGCCACCTCACCCCTCCTCTCCTCCCACCCAATCAAGTGCTGCCACTTGGCCCAGCCAGCTCCCTCAACCCTGCCTCACAGCCCACACAACCCACCACCTGCCCACACAGCCACACACGCACGCCACCAGCCCACCACCAACCCCACGCGCCCCTGGGACCCACCCGTCACACCCCGCTCCCCCAGGCGCGTGCCCCACCTCCCTCCTGGCCCCACCCCGTCCCCAGCCGGCCCCTTCCTCTCTCCTCTCCCCCACCATCTCTCCCTCACCACCGGCTTCCCTCCCGCTTTCCCCTGGCGCCCGACGCCGCCCCGCTACCCCCTCTTCCCCGACTCCGGCGCTCGCCTGCCCCAGTCGCCGCCGCCTCCCTCAAGCCACCGCCACCGCCCAGTCCCTCTCTCCCTTCATCCCTCCACGCTCGCCCGCCCTCCGCCTGGCTCGCCGCCCGCCGCCTCGCTCCCACCCCTCGGCCCCTCCACCGGCCGCAGTCTCCTCATCCCCGTGTCGCCGGCCACGCCCAACCTCTCCTCACCGCGCCCGGCCACCTCCGCTCCTCCCTCGCTCCATGCCTCCCCGCACGCCTCCTGCCGCTCCATTTCCCCTCCTCCCCTTCGCCTCTAGCCCGTCCGGCCGCGACCGCCGTTCGCCTCACCGGCCTCGCCCCGTCACCGCCGCTCCCGTCCACCCCTCCCCCCCTCTGCCAACCTCCGCGTCGTCCGCCTGCACAACCGCCGCGCCCCACCTCGTCGCCCCCCACGCTCCCGCGCCGCCGACCGCGCTCGACCCGACGTCCCCGCCTCGGCCGCGGCGCCCCGCCTCCTCCTCGCGACGGGCCGCCTCGCCTCCCCGTGGTCCTCCCCAAGCCGGCCCGCCAGCGGCGCCCCCTCCGCGCCTCGCGCCCCGCCACCGCCTCGAGGCCCCATCCTCGCCCGCCTCCGTCAATAGCCGCCGCCGCGCGCCTTCGAGCTCGCCGGCCTCTGCGCGACCTCGCCGGACCGCCCCTCCGCCTACAAGCCGAGCCCGCCGCAGGTTCCCAACCACGCCGCCGACCCTGCTTCCGCCACCGCCACGGCACCGCGCTCCCTCGTCCCGCGTCCGGCCTTCCCCTCCCGCTCGCGGCCGCGCCCGGACGTGCTCGGCGTCGCATCGCTAGGGGCCGTTTCCGTCTGCACCGCGGGCCGTCCTCGCCTCGTCTCGGCGCCAGTACATGCGCCAACCGCCCCGTGTGTTCCATGCCTGTCGAAGACGTGTTTCTCCATCAGCAAGTTCAGCCACCGCATGTACCATGTGGCCAGCACGGTCCCGACAACTCGTGTCGCGCCCAAGACCTACCGACACCGCAAGAAGAAACCGCCACGATGACAAGTTCGGCAAACGACAAGAACAACACTCGACATACCATGTTCTTCCTCACGGACGCACCACGGACTCGGAGGATCCCCGGACGACGAGCCCTCCATCTCGGACACCAAGTCAGTCGTGAACACGACGCCCAGATCGCCCCAAAGCCGAGGACCCCGACAAGGACCCCGACACGGACACACAGAGTTCTCCATCAGGGAAACCAAGGTCGTCGACATGGAACTGTAGGATGCCAAGAACTTCGCCCCGGATGCCAGAACCGACCCGATACGCGGACCCGACAGGTTCTTCTCGACGACAAGATCATCGACAGGGAACCCGAAGACCACATGTGCGACAAGTACTCCCTCGAGAACGACAAGTACTTCATCCTGGACGCCACGACCGTCTCGATGGCGCGGTATCGACAAGACCCTCGCAACGGCAAGCTCGACCCCGTGGGACCCGACAAGATCTGCATGACGACAAGAACGGCATCGACCCGGAAGAATCCAACGCGCCCGACACCGACCCAAGTCCTGCCTCCCGGACGCGACAAGAACTACCCCAGTAATCCGAGAACGACCCCGGAGGCCGAGAACGATCCCGTCGAACCCCAGATCCGAACCTCTCCGACCTCGCCGAACCCTGGACCCTGAAACCGACCCCGAACCCCGGAACCCCAAGATCGTCGAGACCCCTAATGTGTGACCCTTATCCGAGAACCCTATTTTATAATATAATACAACTGTTGCATCTTAAATTGTCATGCTCGCATCACATCATTGGTTTGGAGGCCTTATGCCGATTCACCTAATAATTAAATATGGGGCACATATGCGGACAAATCTAGCCTTATATTGCCTCATTTAAATTTGTGTAGCGAACCGGTACCATTTTTGCCATGTCCAAACAACATTTAATTTGCGGGGTAGATAAATAACTTGAACCACATAATTAATTGTCGGGACCCCGGTTCCGCTTAATATGACCTAATTGCATCGCATCTCTGCCATGTCATACATCATGCATGCATCATGCCGATCTTCTGCCGTTGTATTAAATATTGCATCCGGTGTTTCTTCTAGTGATTTGCTTCTTCGCGGATAAGGCCGTTGAGTTGATGTGAGCTTCGCCCCGATCATCGGTCGAACCCTTCGACAATGTTTTCAGGCGAGCATCTCCCCCTTTCTACCTATCTTACTTTTATAGTATTTACTTTCCTCCTGTTGATCTATTGCTATCTGTGTTGCGATGCTCTAGTTTTCCGTACCCGTGATATCCCTTGCAGCCCTATATTGCCTCGGACACATCCTATTACCTATTGTTTGGTAGATAGTTGGACTTGCACGTCGTAGTCGCTTGCTCAAGTGCTGTTGTGTGTCGTCAAGTGCCACAGTTGTTGATGTATTGCCGCATGTTGATGTTTGAGATGATCATAGTTTTACTTATTGTTCACTTTAATTCCTGTTTAACAACTAAAATTGAAGTAAGCAGAGGCATCGGTGGGTGATAGATAACATTTGGTTTCCGAACGCCCACTTGTGTCCCGTAGGACCCCGAGTACTTGATACCTGTTCCTTGATTTATCGCGCTATCCACATATGGGGAGTATGGGCCCCCCTTAGCCAGAGCTTGATTCCGTCTTATTTCTTGGGGCCACAAACTAGTTTGAGGTTTTATTTACGATCCTGTACATATGCCATGCTACTTATGTATTTACGATTGTGCGAGGAGCACACTGTACTGTTTAGGAATTGTGACCCGTTTACGTGGTATCGACAGTCCCCGTTTGGGGATCTGCTGTCGTTTACCGCCGGCCCCACAAACCTTGAGTCCGTCTCAGAGCTTGCTTACTTCGTTGCGGGTGTACACCAAGGGGTGGCCCCCTGAAATATTTCTGAATCCTGTGATTGCTCTGTCGTGAAGACCTCGTTGGGTTTTGATTTGGTTTTTTCGAGGTTGATCGTGTGTGTGTTGCTATTTGTGCACCCCGGCCGGGTTAAAACTTTCTGAAAGCCGTGTCCGCGGTTATGGACGACTTGGAGCACAGTATCTCGACCATAGATAAGCATAACTAAAGTTTATTGCTGTAAATTTGACTTTACAATGACTAGTAATCAGCTTCACTATAATGGAATGACTAATTAATACTGCCCACAATTGCTTGTTTGGAGTGTCGCTTGCGACCATTGTACCTGACTAGTAAGTATTGCAACTACAACGGAATGGCTGAATAAAAGTACCAACAACTGCTGGGTTTTGGGGTTATCTCATGCTAATTGTATCTGACTAGTAAGTGCTGCCACTATAATGGAATGGTTAACTAAAAGTTCCCACTGCTTACTTTATCAGGACGATTATCTAAACCTGACTAGTAAAGTGCCGCAACTATAACCGAATAAGTAAAACTGCCAACTGTGTGAGTTCCTCGGTTGACTTCCTCGTTCGGTCTCGAGGGGGAAACGCCAGGATGGGTTTGTTTGCTAGTGGCATCAGGATGTATCCGAATAGGTCTTTCTTACCCCTCTCTGATAACCGCCAGTTGTGTCGAGTCTCTATAGGTTGTTCAGTGCTTGCTGCCGCTGCCGCTCAGTCCACCATACCTATGTAGGCGAGGACCGCCGAATTCTAGTCTCGCCGTGTACTGGCCTCAGTACTGACGCTCCTCTTTTTCCTTTGCCCTTTGTCGGCACCCCTTTTGTTTCAGCAGGTTTTGAGATCGACGTCGTTAGCAGGGTTACCCTTCTGGCTTGGCCTGGGCAGGGTTATGGACGCCATTGGTTATTCTTCAGGGCTCTTAGCCCCATTTGCATCTTGTCCGTAGTCGGACGCTCGATCATTTTCAAGGTGATTTGGATCTTTGTATATTATATCTGTATTCTTTACTCTTGGAGTCGTGTTGTATATATCTGTTCTGTGGGTCCCATCGAGGACTGTTGTGTAATGTTATTACTTCGTTTTCCACCCGCACGAAAGTGCCTGGTGGGCACCTTTGAATCGTTTCTATGCGGGTTTGGCGAGTTTCGCTAAAACTTGCATAGGTCCGATTCTGAGGGTGTTACATGTGACAACAACATAATCAGTTTTTCTTTTGTACACATGAAGAGACATGCTCTGGGGCTCAATGCCTTGTGGCATGGGATAAAGTTTACACTCCCAAAAATTGCTACAAACTCATGCATGATCAAAATTCCACTTGGAGATAATGATGGCTGCTCCAAAACTCCCCCACACGCCCCTTCTAAAATAAAATAAAGAGAGGAAGACAAAGATACATGCATAGATATCATCATTCTAGTAACAACAATTAGTTATTTAATTGAGAACAAGGCCATGGGAAAATGAAAGAAGCTCACTTTTCTACACATTCTAGGCGCTCCTTACAGGTTGTTCTGCTAGTGGTCTAGCCACCCTGCTGCATTGTGATGATTTTAGTGCAAGATTTCCTCGGGAGGTTTCAGTTAAATGCCTTGCTGATGATGGGTTTTTCCTTGACGAGTAAGGCTCTTGGAAATAAATATAATCCACTAACATTGCACCTAAACAAAAGTACCACTTATTTTTGGCAGAAAGGATATAATTCAATTTCCATCTAAGACTACTATAAGTAAACATATAGTCTTATTAAATAATCTAATGTTTGCTGATGACATTACTGTTTGGAGATTCATATAATTTATTAAATTTAGAATATGGGCAACAGAAACAATTTTAAATGAGCAAGGAAGGCACCTGATGCCCAACTACAACACCTGGAACATGGACAAGCTCATCGCCCCCTTCAAGAGCAAGGTGAAGGGGCATGGTGAACACGCTGAACGTCAACCTCCCACAAGCCAGGTTCATCTACATCGACAACTTCGAGATGATCTCCGAGATCCTCAAACCCTAGCTAACCCGTGGAGATAGGGAGAGAGGGAGAGAGGGAGAGAGGGAGAGAGGGGAGGGGCTAACCTGTAAGACGAGGATGACGTTGGCGGGCGAACGACGACGAGCAAACGACGGCCTTCTCCTCCTCTCAGAAACGGGCGACCTTCTCCTCCTATCGGACACGGGCGGCCTCCTCCTCCACGGAACAAGCGCGACCTCCTCCTCCTAGTGTGGCGACTGCAACCTCCTGGGATGCGGTGGTGGCGGCAGATTGGCAGCGGCGCGGGCCTCCTAGGATGCGGTGGTGGCGGCGGATTGGCAGCGGCGGCGGGGGCTCGGGCTCGAGCGAGATGGGTGGGCGCGGTTGAATGGGGATGAGGGACGTGCCTGCATGCACGTGGATAAGGCAAAGATAGGCGTAGCGCACTCTGGCATAGTGCGCTACGGACCCGTAGCGCACTATGCCAGAGTGCGCTACGCCTATCTCCTCTAGTGAGAAAATAGCCGTCCCACTATCTAACAGATTCACTACCCTATTCCACTGGTTCTGCCCATTGCTCTATTCTAAACTTCTAAGCACCCAGGTTTGAATCCTGGTGCCCCCTTTTTTATTTTTATTTTAAAAATACTTTTAAATGTTCCAAAAATGCCCTAAAGTGGTAATATATGCCATATTTGTTTTGTTTTATTTTATAAATACTTTTAAATGTTCCAAGAAATGCCCAAAAGTGATAATATATGTCATAAAAGTGGTACAAATATTATGATTCAAAGTATAACTAAATTTCATAATAATTTGTCGAATCGGGCACGACCCTACTCGACCACCCGCACTTTACAATCTTTTTCGACCACGCGTTTTACAATATTTTTTGAGCTAGCGTTTTACAATATTTTTTCCCTTCTTTGTCGCGGTTGAATAATTTAGCCCTGGCACTTTAATGTTTCTTCTTTCAAACGGTGAAAGAACATGTTGGGCCCCCATGTTTGGTTTTGGTAATTAATGACAATGTTTATGGACTAATGTGTGTATTAAGTTATACTTGTAGAATTTGTCCATTGGCATCGCTTGGAGCATGTGTTGGCTTCAAGGTCGATGAAATGCAAAGAAGATATGTTGTGCAAGCTCAATATGCAAGGTAGATGATGAGGAATTAAGAAAGACGTTCCATCTTGAGAAGGGCAAGACCGTCTACATCGAGCTCAAGTGGAATGCTTAAGGCAAATGTATAATCTTGATAGGTTTTCCCTTTTGCCGGTCTCTTGTTGTGTGTAGGAGACCGGGTTTAGGATAGATAACCGTACTATCAAGAGGGGCTCTCGAATGAGTAACTCGATCACACTGTTCGGAGAGAGCTTAAACCTTTGTATACTTGCATCATCATTTGCTATTTGGTCTTATCCATGTGAGAATTTAGAGCTTGTGGTAATCTCCATAACAAGCTCTTGTTCATCAAAATCGGATCTCTCTTTTATATCTTGTCGTGATTTTGATCTATGCGGTTTTCCGGTGTCTCACTTGTTTTCCGGTGTCTCACCAAGTGAGGTATCTCACATTATATTAGTGGATACACTCTCACTTGGTGATAATCAATATTTCCACTTTTTATTAAAATGCCCTTGTTGTCCTCTATCCAACGCAATTGGGATACGATCAATCGGAGTCTCCAATCAAAAGTTATGACCGTTTGTATATTTGCTTTATTTAAATTGAAAAAAAATATCTTGTCTGGGACGAGCGGTACTACCGTAGCCCTGTACCATTCGTGCCTGGCGTGCGCAGCCACTTCAGTCTGGCCCGGTACCATTTTCCGGTCCTACCGAACCGGCCTGATAGTACCGCCCGGGTGGACCGGTACTATCGCCCGACCCAGTTTATTTGTCCAGATATTTTTCTAGATCCGGCTGCTGCTCGCGCGAACTGCGCGTCACTCTGCCCCGTTGACCCTCGTGCAGCACGCCGTTGCCGCTCGATCCCGCCGCCCCGCGCGCCTGGTCCTGCGCTGCGCTCGCTCCAGCTGGCCCCACCGCAGATTCCGGCGCGCGCTCGTGCCGCTCGCCTCGCTCGCATGCGCTGCCGCGCGTTGACCCGCGAGGGCGCTGCTGCTGCTGCCCGCTTGCTCTGGCCCGCAGCGCTAGGCCCCACTCGCGCAGCTGCCGCGTCGCTGCTTCTTTGCAAGCTCGCTGCTTAGGCGCTGGCCGGCCCAGCTCGCACGCTCCTGCGCGCTGCTGGCTCCCACGTGCGTGCGCTGCTTCTTCCTGCAATTGTTTTGGATGTGAGCGGTACTACCGGTTGGTTTAGACTTAAAAAAAGTCATAACGGGCAGATTTTCTGGAGCTACTATTTATAGCTTTGCTCGTTTTTAGTTTTGAATGCTCCTCTCTTTTCTATTAGGCTAAACTTTGTTCACACTTGCTCTAGATCTTGAAGCTTATCTAATCTTTTCTCTCCGATGATTCTTGCCCATATTTGAGTGGAAGAGAGAGGAGATCTAGACCCACGTTTTGACCTAACCGATTTATCTCTTTGTGAGTGCATCTTTGGGGATCTAGATTTTGGGAGATTTTGTGTCTTTCTTTGATTTCTCCTCTCTTGTTCCCCAATAGCTTTAGTAGCTTTGTTGGAACTTGACAGTGAGGGATTTGAACATCTTTGTGGTGTTCTTGTCATTTGCATTTGGTGCATCGGTTTGAGTTCTCCTCGGAGGATTTGGTTTGAGTTACTGATTGGAGCTTGTCTCTCTTGGGTTCTTGGAACCCTAGACGGTTTTGTGGCCTTGGTGGCATTGTGGCCTTTTGTGGCATTTGTTGGGAGCCTCCAATTAAGTTGTGGAGAAGTGCCCCAACCTTGTGAGAGGTTCCGGTTGCCACCGAAAAGTGCACCGATAGTGGTAGCGTGGATCGATCCCGTTGGGATGAGATTCACCGGAGAATAAGGGAGACCTTTTGTGGCGTTGGTGGTTTGATACCACCCCTTCTCCAAACGAGACGTACTCCATGTTGGGAGGAACTCAGTAAAATATCGGTGTCCTCGCATGCCTCGGTTATTATACCCGAGCTTTTTACTTATGCACTTTACATTGTGATAGCCTTCGTGCTTGAAGTAATATATATCTTGCTATCACTTTGTTGCTTGTATTGCTTAGCATAAGTTGTTGGTGCACATAGGTGAACCCTAGTTGTTCTAGGTTGTGCTTGACAAAGTAAAACGCTAGTTTTATTCCGCCTTTGTTGAGCCACTCTAGGAAAAGTTTTTATCGCCTATTCACCCCCCTCTAGGCGACATCCGTATCCTTTCAAACGGGCTACCTTTTTTGGGTAGGGTTGTCCTTTTTCTTCTTGTGATGTATGTTGCTGCATCGTAGTCGTCGTCATCTTCAATCTTTGGATCACCGTATTGGTCGAAGTCTTGCTCGTTGGCGACTCCATCCATTCCGATGATGTTTCTTTTTCTCTCCTCACGACAACACGGCTAGGCTTTGTCGGGTCGGTAATGAAAAAACATTGATCCACTTTGGTAGCCAGTACCCACGGTTCATTTTTCGCGGCCACGTTCGCACCGTCGGCCTTGGATTTGGCTGCTTCGGGTATAACCATGGTTGTGAAATACCGGTCTTTTCTTTCAACGCTCTTTGCCCATCTGACACGGAACATCGCCACCTTTTCTCCACAGTAGTGGAGCTCCCAGATCTCCTCGATTCTTCTGTAGAATCTTTCCTTCACGTTGTCATCGATGTAGAATTCCGACGTTACGCCTAAGTTCTGATAATCACACTTGGTGTTCTTTTCCTCCATGTAGAATGTGTAACCGTTGATATTATACGCCTGATAGGTCACCAGGTTTTGCATCGGTCCCTGCGACAAGGTTAATATGATCTTTTCCGTGTCAAAAGAATGCGATCGCGGGGGATTATCAAGGAGCGTCTGCCTAAACCAACGCGTGAAATCTGAGTTGTGCTCTTTGATTATTTCTCCCTGCGTCCTCTGTATGCCCCGGTCACTGTAGTTCTTCTCGATTAACCTTTTGTGCTTCTGTACCCAAGGATCGACCAGTTCTAAATGCTGTAGCGCGACGAGGTTTGCTCGATCAAAGTCCGCGCGTCGAAAATCGAAGTCTGCATTCAGTATGCGACGACCCTCTCGGTGACCAGATTCGTCGAGCTTGCCAAGGCGCCTGTTGACGGGAAGACCGACAGGGTTCTCGAGGTCTAGATAATTCGTATAGAAAGAGATGCACTCTTCGGCCAGAAAGCCCTTGGCTATGCTTCCATCTGGACTGAACCTATTGCGAACGTATCCTTTGATGTGTCCGTTCATCCTTTCGAACGCCATCATGCTGCGGAGGAACATCGGCCCGAGTTGGACGATGTCCTCCACGACATGGACCAGAAGATGCACCATAATGTCGAAGAATGCAGGTGGGAAGTAGACCTCAAGCTCGCATAGTATCACCACGATCTCCTCCTATAGCCTCCCGAGCTGATTCACGCCAATCGACTTCCTAGAGATGACGTAGAAAAACTTGCAGAGGCCAAATAACGTTTCACGGACGTGCTCGTCCATTATCCCTCTTAGTGCAACCGGAAGTACCTGCGTCATTAGCACGACATAGTCGTGAGACTTCATGCCACTGAACTTCTGCTTCGCCTTGTCTAGGTATCTGGTTATCTTGGCCGCGTAGCCGTAAGGAAATTTGAATCCTAGAAGACACTTGAAAAACTGTTTGATCTCATCCTGGCTTAGAGTGAAGCAAGAAGGAGGGTAGTAATATTCGTTCTTCTTGAACTTTTTACCCTTCCAACGACCTTGTGTCGTCTCCGACTCAGGAACATTGTCATATTCCTGATCATCAGGAGTAGTGCGTCCTCCGTGGAGCTCCTTCCGGATACCCATGAATATCAGGTCGTGCCTTGCTTTCGGACCATCTTTCGTCCTATCTGGCATGTTGATTATGGTGGCGACCAGACTCTCGCACACGTTTTTCGTGATATGCATGATGTCGATGCTATGAGGCGTGCGGAGAAACTTCCAGTATGGCAACTTCCAGAAAACAGACCTTGTTTTCCATACCTTCATCAGCGGCTTGTCTTGCTGCCTATTTCGCTTCTTTCCAGGCTTAGGACAATCTTTCCAGTTTTTCAGCAACTCTTCCACTTCTTCGCTGCTCCTACGCTCTGGGATTCCCCGGGTCTCGGATTTGCCATCGAACAAGCCTCCACGTTTTCTCCATGGATCATTCTTGCCGAGCCACCTCCGGTGCGCCATGGACATGGTTTTCGAAGACCCTGGATCTTTCTCTAGTTGGAGATAGCTTGTGTTATCCATGCACCTAACGCATGCGCAGAATCCTTGGATAACCTGCCCCGAGATATACCCGCAACCTGGATAGTCTTGCACCGTAGTGACCAACGCGACTCTCATAGTGAAATAATCTTGTGCGACGGCGTCGTAAGTATTGGCTCCAGATTCCATAACGTGGCTAGCTCCTCTTTCAACAGCCTGAGATACATATTGATGTCGGTACCAGGTTGTTTCGGTCCTTGAATTAGCATACTCATTTGTATGTACTTCTTCATGCACAACCATGGAGGGAGGTTGTACATCCATACAAACACGGGCCAAGTGTTGTGCGTGCTGCTCTGGCTACCGAACGGATTGAGTCCATCGGTGCTCGCACCAAGCCTGATGTTCCCCGAATCTCCACCGAATTCTGGGAATTCGAGGTCCAATGCTTTCCACTGGCTAGCATCTGAAGGGTGCGTCAGCAGCTCATCCTTTTCGGGGTCATTATCGTCATCTCCTGGCTTCTTCCTTTCGTCATGCCATCGCATGAGCTTCGCTTCCTTAGGGTCCACGAAATAGCGCTGCAGACGAGGAGTGATAGGAAAGTACGATACCAATTTTCGAGGTGCTTTCTTCCCTTTCTTGTATCGACTCACGCCGCACACCGGAAATGTGGTTTTCTCCGCGTCCTCGCCCCGATAAATGATGCAATCGTTGATGCATACGTGATATCTAACGTGCGGTAGATCGAGTGGACAAACGATTTTCTTGGCGTCCTCGATACTAGTTGGACATGTGTTCCCCTCCGGGAGACGATCGTGCCAGAATGCCATCATATCATCGAAGCTTGCGTCGCTCAATTTGTGTTTTGCCTTCATCTCCATAGCCTTGAGAGTTACATTCAACCGGGTATCATCGGGCCTGCATCCTTCATATAATGGAGTAACCGCGTCTTTCTCAAGTTGCGCAAGCTTGGATTTCTCTCTAGCGGCAGCCCTGGCGTTACTCGTCTGCTTGAGAAGCAGCTCTTGCACATAAGGGTCCCGCACCCAGCCTGACGTTGTTCCATCGTCGTCTCCTCCTCCGACATCTAGATCATCATCATACCAGTCTGCTTCCGCACCTTCACCATCTCCAGGAGACTCTTCATCATCTCGCCCGTTCTCGCCGTGATGATGATCATCGTCATGTTGCCCACCTTCACCGTCTCCATCGTCTTCGTCATCGCTTATGCAACGAGTGTATCCATCCATGAAACCATGGCGGAGCAGGTGCGCCTGCAGATTCCCGGAATCTGGGTCGATCACCCAGTTGAGTTTGCATCTTCTTCATGGACATCTTATATCCGTCTTGTTATTTTGTATCATGTCGGCCGTCGCACACTTCAAAAATCTAGCCACAATGCCTTCGCTCATTATGCGGACCATTTTTGCCTGCACGGTGTACACAGTACAATTAGAAGTCTATTAGAACCACATAATGAATGCATGCATGCAATGATCGATAGAAAATTTCGGCATGAACTATCCTAAAATTAGGACCTTTGCGAAATATCAAAGTCTTGCCAAAATAAAAATGAATCAACATTTTGGCAAAACGAATGGCAACTTGTTCACACACAAACACAAGAGAGAGAGACCGGTCCATACACACATGAACATATCATTATCCTATCCATACACACATGCATGAGCATCATCGATACTCTCCATATACACACACATGACCATCGAGATCCTCTCCATACACACATCATGAGCATGAATCATCTACATACGTATGAGCATATCATCCATATACACATGAACACATCCTTACATGGACAACTTACCGAGATGAGAGACCGATCGCGAGAAGATGGAAAGAAGATGTGCGCGCGCGAGACCGGAGAAAGATGAGAGACCGGAGAGCTTCCTCTATTACGTATCTAACATCCAAGGCAAGTTCTACATGCTAAAAATGGTGAATGAGTGGAGAAATTGAGGTGGGAAGGAGAAGGATCCTGACTAGATCTAAGGAGGAAGAAGAAGGGGAAAGTGAAGTGTGGGGTGGTGGATGATCACACATGTGCACAAAGTGGAGCTGCCAAAAAAAAGGGTCGCCACATCTGTGGCGCACGTGGCTCCAGTGCGCCACGGGGAATAATAACATCCGTGGCGCACATGTGTCTGCCCGTTTTACAGAGAAGAGGGGCATGCGCTTAGGCGTAGCGCACCCCCTCCATGTGCGCCACGGTTGACACTAACAACCGTAGCGCACTTACCCTATGTGCGCTACGGGTATCTGGCCTGCGGCCAGCAGGGCCCTGGCCCACACATATCTGTGGGAACTATGACCATGTGCGTCACTGTTGTTCTAGTTACTAGTAGGGCACTGCCCATAGGTGAGCCAAGCCTGTTTTAGCCAGGTGGCACTTCGACAATGTGAGCCACGGATGTGCTGATTACCTATAGCCATTTTCCTAGTAGTGACCACCACATTTTACAAAAATACTAGACCACCTTATATAGACAGTGTCCCAACAGAGGGATCTGAAACCTTTCCGTCCACCTCTGGTGAAAAAGATAAATTCTTGCCGAATCGGTAGGAAGTGGGTCCGATATGAACTACACGTACATAATCCGATGCACATGTTTTTTACAAAAATCATTTTAAGGTTCATAATATGCTATTTTATCAAAGATCCAATGCAGGTTTAGCGAGGCTCGGCCCCGAGCTAAGAATCTTCATGCCCGCCGTTCGACAAAGTTTGACGATAGTTTAAAACGGGCATAAAAAATTCAAAGACGATCGAAACAATGCGAAACCTTCGCGTCGTGTCATATTATGTGACATAGTTACAAGGAAAAATATTTTAAACTTGGTATATTGATTATGTCTGAAAAACCTTCACAAAATGACCTATCTCATTCGAGGTTTCTAGGCTTTCGGGTCAAATGACCAATGTTATGGCTAAAATCAAGGCATAGTTTATGATAATGTGTCCATATTGTGCATACATGTGCATCATGGAATGGCGAACAATGTTGCAGGAGGAAGTTTTTCTTTTCGTCGCATCAAAAAGCCATTTTTCATTTTCCGAGCATAAAAACACGAACGATTTTGTGAATCAACTACCAAATGGCTAATTTAAAATGCTACAACCACATTTTACAAAAAATAATAGACCACATTATATAGACAATGTCCCAACAGGGGGATCCGAAACCTTTCCGTCCACCCCTGGTGAAAAAGATAAATTTCTACCGAATCGGTAGGAAGTGGGTCAGATATTAACTATAGATACATGATACGATGCTCATTTTTTTTACAAAAATCATTTTTAGGTTCACAATATGCTATTTTACCAAAGATCCAATGCAAGTTTAGCGAGGCTCAACCCCGAGCTAAGAATCTTCATGCCCGCCGTTCGACAAAGTTTGACGATAGTTTAAAACGGCCATAAAAATTCAAAAACAATTGAAACAATGCGAAACCTTCGCGTGGTGTCATATTATGTGACATAGTTATAAGGAAAAATATCAAACTTGGTATATTGATTATGTCTGAAAAAACCTTCACAAAATGACTTATCTCATTCGAGGTTTCTTGGCTTTCGGGTCAAAAGACCAATGTTATGGCTAGAATCATGGCACAGTTTGTGATAATGTTCCCATATTGTGCATACATGTGCATCATGGGATGGCGAACAATGTTGCAGGAGGAAGTTTTAGTTTTCGCACCAAAAGGCTATTTTCTATTTTCCGAGCACAAAAAACAGACGGTTTTGTGAAGCAACCACCAAATGGCTAATTCAATATGCTAGCACCACATTTTATAAATATACTAGACCACGTTATATGGACAATGTCCCAACGGGGGGATCCGAAATCTTTCCGTCCATCCCTGGTGAAAAGATAAATTCCCGCCGAATCGGTAGAAAGTGGGTCAGATATGAACTACATATACATGATCCGATGCTCATGTTTTTTTTAAATCATTTTTAGGTTCACAATATGCTATTTTATCAAAGATACAATGCAATTTTAGTGAGGCTCGGGCCCGAGCTAAGAATCTTCATGCCCGTCGTTTGATAAAGTTTGACGATAGTTTAAAACGGGCATAAAAAATTCAAAATCGATCAAAACAATGCGAAACTTTCGCGTGGTGTCATATTATGTGACATAGTTACAAGGAAAAATTTCAAACCTGGTATATTGATTATGTCTGAAAAAACCTTCACAAAATGACCTATGTCATTCGAGGTTTCTTGACTTTCGGGTCAAATGACCAATTGTCAACACCCGGATTTTTAATCCCAGATGCCTGTTATTGAAGGGTTTCGCAGCATAGTAAATCAAAAAATTCTACGGATGCGAACGGGAAAGCCAAGATCTAATCTAGGAGATGCAATCAACGAGAGACATTAGATGAGATCTTCATACCCTTGAAGATTCGCACAGCGGAACGTTCGTCGGAACGTGGGTGATGTAGTCGTACTCGCTTCTCCTCCTCGCGATCCGATCCGATCTAGCACCGCAAGTGGCGATGCCTCCGAGAGATGCACACGTGCAGCACCTCGACGTCTCCTCCTTCCTCGGTCCAGCAAGTATGGTGGAGAGACGGATTGGATCTACAACGCGATGGCGCGGTGCCAGTGGTGGAGAGTTTCTGCAGCATGGCTTCGCCTACACGCAGTCGGGAGGGAGAGAGAGAGAGGAGGGCAGCAGGGCGGCTAGGGCTTGAGGGGAAGGTGTGGGGGGTTGGTGCGCCCCTAGCCCTCTTAATATAGAGGGGTGGGCGCCAATCCTAGCCCCTCCCCCAAGCCTAGGCCGGCGGCCAAGGAGGGAAGAGTGGGGGGCAAGTTTCCCCCCTTCCTTCTAGAAGCTCCATTAGGGTTTCCCCTTGGTTTGGCCGGCTGGGCCCTATGGGGCCTTGTTCCCCTGGACCAATGCGGCCAGGGCACTCCCTCATAGGCCCATGCCCCCTCCCGACAGGTGGGGCCACGTTGGTCCCCCTCCGGAAGGTTCTAGAAGCTTCCGGTACAATACCGATTAACCCGAAACAATTCCGAACTCCAAAAACTGCATTGCCTTATATGAATCTTATTCTCCGGACCACTCCGGAACCTCTCGTTATGTCCCGGATCCCATCCGAGACTCCGAAAAAAAACTCATAAACCAATTATCCAATCTATCCTAGCGTCGAGACACGTTAAGTGTGTGACCCTTCGGGCTCGAGAACATGCAGACATGATCTTCTATCAATAATCAACAGCGGGGTCTGGAAACCCATATTGACTCCCACACATTCATCGATGATCATATCGGATGAACCACGATGCCAGGATTCAATCAATCCCATATATATATTCCCTTCGTCTCGCGATATTTTACTTGCCCGAGATTTGATCGTCGGTACCGTCATACCTAGTTCAATCTCGTTCACAGCAAGTACTTTACTCGTTCCGTAATTCGATATCACTTTGTGATTAACTCCTTAACCACATGCTTGCAAGCGGTGTTGATATCGATTACCGAGTGGGCCCGAATTATATCTCTCCGACTTGGGAGGGACAAATCCCATCTCGATACATACAACCCAACAGGTACTTTCCGATCACCTGAGAGACACCTTTATGATCACCCTCTCATAGGATGACGTTTGATGATCTCAAAGCTTTCTTCCGATACTAGGGAGTTGTATTATCTCATGGTCTAAGGAATACAATATTTGACATAAGAAAAGCTTCGCAAAGGTGAACACGATGACACGATCTAATTGCTCTGCTTAGTTTGGGTCTGTCCATCATATCATTCTCCCAATGACATGATCTCATTATTAATCGACAACTCATGTCTATTGTTAGGAAACCTTAACCATCATTAATCAATGAGCTAGTCCATAGAGGCATATTAGGGACACGGTGTTGTTCATAAACCACACAAGTATTAAAGTTTCCGCTTAATACAATTCTAGCATGGAATATAAACATTATCATGAACAAGAATTATAATAATAACATCTTTATTATTGCCTCTAGGGCATAATTCCAACAGTCTCCCACTTGCACTAGAGTCAATAATCTAGTTTACATTTGGCAACAATCTCACACCCATGGCACTAAGGTGCTGATCATGTTTTGCACGTGGAAGAGGTTTAGTCAATGGATCTGCGACATTCAGATCTGTATGTACTTTGCTAATCTTCAGATCTCCATCTGCTATATAATCTCGGATTATATGAAACTTGTGGTTGATATGCTTGGTCTTTGGATGATATCTTGGTTCCTTAGCGAGTGCTATGGAGCCAGTGTTGTCACACAATATCTCCAGTGGGTCCAATGCACTTGGAACCACGCCAAGCTCAGTGATGAAGTTCCTGATCCAAACTCCTTCACTTGACACTTCTGCAGTAGCCATATATTCCACTTCTACTATAGATCCCGCGATCACTCTTTGCTTGCAGCTTCTCCAGCTCACAGCTCCTCCATTCAAAATATAAACGTATCCTGTCTGAGACTTAGAATCATCCTTGTCGGTGTCGAAACTAGCGTCGACGTAACCTTTTACGACGAGATGTTCATCACCCACATAGACTAAGAACATTTCTTTAGTCCTATTTAGGTACTTTAGGATGTTCTTCACGGCTGCCCAGTGTTCCACTCCTGGATCACTTTGGTACCTGCTCGTCAAACTAAGAGCATTGGACACATCCGGTCTAGTACACAGCATGGCATACATGATAGAACCTATGGCCGAGGCATAAGGCACTTTGCTCATAGCTTCTCTATCATTTACCGTAGATGGACACTGAGCCTTGCTCAATATCTTACCTGAAAACATAGGCACTGAACCTTTTTTGCCTTATCCATTCTGAATCTTTTCAGAACTTTGTCTAGGTATGTACTCTGGCTTAAAGCTATCAGGCGTCTTTGTCTATCTCTATAGATTTTGATGCCCAATATATAAGCAGCTTCACCTAGGTCTTTCATTGAAAAACACTTGTTCAAATAACTCTTCACATCGTTAAGCATGTTAATGTCATTTCCAATAATCAATATGTCATCCACATATAGTACCAGAAATGTCACCGAGCTCCCACTCACTTTCTTGTAGATACAAGCTTCGTAGCAATTTGGAACAAATCCAAAGCTCTTGATCACTTGATCAAAACGAAGGTTCCAACTCCGAGATGCTTGCTTCAGTCCATAAATGGAACGCTGAAGTTTGCACACTTTATCAGCATCCTTAGGATCGATAAAACCTCCAGGTTGCATCATATACAACTCTTCATCAATGTTGCCATTGAGGAACGCAGTCTTAACATCCATCTGCCATATTTCATAATCATGAAATGCCGCAATTGCTAATAAAATCTGAATAGACTTAAACATCGCTACGGGAGAGAAAGTCTCATCATAGTCAACACCTTGAACTTGTCGAAAACCTTTCGCGACAAGCCGTGCTTTATAGACGGTAACATTACCATCCGCGTCCGTTTTCTTCTTGAAAATCCATTTGCACTCAATGGCCTTTCGGTCGCTAGGAGGGTCCACCAAAGTCCATACTTGGTTTTCGCTCATGGATCCCAATTCGGATTTCATGGCCTCTAGCCATTTCTCAGAGTCTGGGCTCATCATCGCTTCCTCATAGTTCGTAGGTTCACTGTCTTCTACCAACAAGACAGTCAAGACAGGGTTGCCGTACCACTCAGGAGGGGCACGCGACCTTGTCGACCTGCGACGTTCAGTAGCAGCATCGTCCGAAGCTTCATGATCCTTGTCATTAGCTTCCTCTATTATTGGTGCAGGCGGCACTAGAACAATTTCAGGTGCTGCACTACTCTCTAATTCAAGAGAAGGTTCAACAACCTCGTCCAGCTCTACTTTCCTCCCACTCACTTCTTTTGAGAGAAACTCCTTCTCAAGAAAGGAATCGTTCTTTGCGACAAACACTTTGCCTTTGGTTCTATGATAGAAGGTATACCCAATAGTTTCCTTAGGGTATCCTATGAAGACGCATTTCTCCGCTTTGGGTTCGAGCTTGTCCGGCATCAACTTCTTGACATAGGCTTCGCATCCCCAAACTTTAAGAAACGACAACTTAGGTTTATCACCAAACCACAGTTCATACGGTGTCATCTCAACGGATTTAGATGGTGCCCTATTTAAAGTGAATGCAGCGGTTTCTAATGCATAACCCCAAAATGATAACGGCAAATTAGTAAGAAAATCATCGATCGGACCATATCTAATAGGGTTCGATTCCGGCGTTCAGACACACCATTGCACTGTGGTGTTCCGGGTGGCGTGAGTTGCGAAACGATTCCGCTTGCTTTAAGATGCGTGAGAAAATCATAACTCAAATATTCACCTCCACGGTCGGATTGTAGAAACTTAATCTTTCTGTTACGATGGTTCTCCACTTCATTCTGAAATTCTTTGAACTTTTCAAATGTTTCAGATTTATGTTTCATTAAATAGATATACCCATATCTACTTAAGTCATCGGTAAAACTGAGAAAATAGCGATATCCACCGCGCGTCGAAACACTCATCGGTCCGCATACATCGGTATGTATGATTTCCAACAAGTCCGTTGCTCGCTCCATCATACCGGAGAACGGGGTTTTGATCATCTTGCCCATGAGGCATGGTTCACATGTGTCAAATGATTCAAAATCAAGAGACTCCAAAAGTCCATCAGAATGGAGTTTCTTCATGCGCTTTACTCCTATATGACCTAGACGACAGTGCCACAAATAAGTAGTATTATCACTATCTACTTTGCATCTCTTAGCCTCAATGTTATGGATGTGTGTTTCATCCCTTTCGAGATTTAGAAGAAATAAACCATTCACAATAGGTGCATGACCATAAAAGATGTTACTCATATAAATAGAACAACCATTATTCTCTGATTTAAATGAATAACCGTCTTGCAATAAACACGATCCAGAAATGATGTTCATGCTCAACGCAGACACATAATAACATTTATTGAGGTTTAAAACTAATCCCGAAGGTAAAACTAAGGAGAGCGTGCCTAAGGCCATCACATCAACTCTTGATCTATTGCCAACACGCATCGTCACCTCATCCCTCGCAAGTCGCCGTCTATTCCATAGCTCCTGTTTCGAGTTACAAATATTAGCAACTGAACTAGTATCAAATACCCAGGCACTACAATGAGGGCTAGTGAGGAAAACATCAATAACATCCCAAAAATACCAAACTAAGATCATCAAACACTAATCATCAAGATTAGGGTTAACAAAAACTTTTCTAAACAAACTCATGAATGCATGTATATGTGTATGCATGGATTTTGAATTTCTTTAAAAACCACCTTGTTTGTGTGATCCATTGCTTGTAAAATGTTTCTTAGGTGAAATGAACATCATCTAAAACATTTCCCACACTTTTCCTAAAGACAAGTAAATCAAAACAAATATATTAAGTGAATGGTCATTTGAACCAATTTAACTCCCATGCCTACTTTGGCTGTCTCAAACTTTCAAAACCTAACAGAAAATTTTCTGGATCTTTGCACCCCTTGAATGTACTCATAACAAGGTATCAAGGCCCACTTTGTGATCATCCAGAAACTTTCAAATGCATAGTTTAAATGACAATTCAAAATTGAATCTTCTTCATATGGGAAGATCCCACTTTTCCAAAACCCACTCAAACAAGCTCAACTTTCAAAACCCAAGCATCTGTAGACTCACCAGCACCAATCTAGCAAACCCACCAAAAATCATTTCAAAATTCAAAACTTGGTTTCATGCGGCCATTTCATCAAACAGGTTGTAGACACAAATCAAACAAAACATCAAACACTATAGTGTGCAGTGATTCTTGCCTAACTTGTTCCCTAGTTAGCTCACACGCAACTCAGTAGATCATCTAGAAAGATTATCCCAACACTAGCACCCATGTGAGCTTGCCATTGCCATTAATGGTGAACAGCCGAGCACCTCAATGTCACCCCATTGTGGACAACAAGCTAGAGGAAGAACTAACCATGCCAACCTTGTCTGGGAGGCAGCCCACCGTCCACCGCCACTCACTGTCCCAGCCGCGAGCGTTGCCAAGCCCTGGACCACGCGCACAAGCCGCGACCAGACCATGCCGAGCGTGCGCCAGAGCGCCACCCTCGACCAGCGTCCACAGACCACGCGCCGCCCTCACCGCGTGCACACACGATCACCACCGACCGAGGAGACCGCCAGACATCCCCGTTTGCTGCCCCGTGCCATACAACCACCGCCCGCTGTCGAAGACGCCGCCTCTGCACGCAGAGCACCGCCCGTTCCAGACCAAACCACACCGCCCCATGCCTCGCGACCATGTTGTTGAGCATCGCCAGGAGACACCGCACCGTCCCCTACCCTTGCCCATGCCATTAGCCACCTGTAACGTCGCCCCCGACGAGCTCACCGTGCGCCCCGACGGTCCCCTCGCTCGACTATAAATAGAGGCCACCCCCGCATGATTTCTTCACACCATCTCACTCCCCTCTCCTCACTGACCGTGCAACACCGTTCTCAGAACAAGGCGAGCACCACCTCGCCGGAATTTCACTGGAGCCTGCCGCTGCCGGAGAAGAAAGGAACCAGCGATTGGAGCCGCCCCAGGAGAAGCCACCGGTACCAGGAGGTTCGCCGTCGTCGACTTCGTCGTTCGCCCGCCTCGCCGACCCTCGCCCGTACGCCGGTGAGCCCCCAGCACCCCTCACTGGTCGCGCTAGGTTTCGTTCTCGCCAGAGTTGTCTCGCGTCGACGATGACCCCCAGCCGTTAGATTAGAACTAGATCCAACGATCCACGTTGCCCCGTACCGCTTCGCCCAGCCCCGTGTCACTGACGAGTGGGGACACCCACTTAAGCAGCCCGAGGGAGCACTGCGCTTAGCAGGACGGCCCAGTAACTTTTCCCGCGCAGCCCAGCGATTCAAATTAAATCTTTTTCTTTTTAAATTCAAACACACTTCCGCACCCAACTTCAAAAATCAACCCAGATCGATTCAGTGCACCAAATTGGATGAAACCAATTTTGTTGGAAAGGTCTGTGAATGCTTAATCCAAGCCCGTTGGATTCAAGTCATTTGGATCTGTAGATCACCCATAGTAAAAATAACAAGGCAGAAGCTTTTCTGCATTCAAACATTTTTCAAATTTAAGCCATAAAATATTTTGAGTTGACTGCAACTCTCAAAAATCACATTTAACCATACCTTTCAGAATATATAAAAATATATAGGTTTACTTGCAGAAATAATGTTCAAGTAATAAAAGAATGCTACATAAGCATTTCTAGCCACTTTAGCAAGCCGAGGAGAACTTCAAGCACTACTCTGCACAAGGCAAGATAAAACTTGCAAGACACTCTACTTTAGCAAGCCTTACTAATCAAGTTGACCTATGCAAGCTAACCCTTGCCAGATACCCTACTGATGCCACAAACCCATACTTGTGATATGACTACTATATGCCTTAAGCATATGTGATCATACTCATTTGATAAACCAATCCTAGTTTTACTTGCGAGCTTCTTACTTTATTTCTTTATCAAAGCTTACTTAGAGTCTACCTAAGAGTTTGGTAGATACTACACAGTTGTGCCAAAGGATGCATCAAGAGCATTAAATTTTGGCCTAAGTTAGAAACCTTGATATCAGCCCAAGATATAAGGTTGTACTTAGTTGAAACTCCACCAGTTTACCACCCCTCATCATTACTACCCCCACCTGTAGATGCTAGTGCTAAGCATAAAACTTGATCAACTTTAGATGGGAATACTTGGTGGAAAAATGGTTATGAAAACCTTGGAATGATGGATCATTCTATTGAAATATTTTGGACATGTGTTTCCAAACACTTGATGATTTTGGTGATGAAAATGTTGAGGCATGAGCCTTAGCCCTTTATAAAACTGATGGTTGTCTGGATGCGATACCATTCCAGTTTTAGTGTACAACCACAATACCCGAAGATTGGGTAGGGCTTGACTGGAAACTTATATACCTTAGTATTAGTTCCCTCACGGCCAAGGTCTGAGCTGAGGCTACCTTGTGAAGATTGTCCACCTGTGCAGCACCCAAGATGACAGTTGTTCATGGTTGGGAGGCCAAACTCACAGGAGAGGTGCTTATACTAGGGCGTGTAATTGAAAGGTTAGGATTGATTATCCGCATACTGAGTATGGTGAATTCAGGATTTGTTCCTGACGGATGTATCGAATGTTGTGGTGAAAGTGTACAATCTCTGCAGAGTGTCAAACTATTCGAATAGCCGCGTCCGCGGCTATGGACAGTTGGAGTGGCCATACTGTTCCCCCGTCAGACTTTTCAAAATGACTTGTGAAATGAACTGAGACTTTGACTTGACCAAAACAGAGTTGTGACCTGAATTACAAGATCCCTCTTAGGAGTTATAAAATTGTGACTAGCTTTGGAACTTAGTAGAGATAAACCTGGCTTTTTGCAAAACAACCCTAGAGCCTAGTGTCCTATTATCCAAAAAACCCCTTACCTGTTAGTATTAGTTTGCGAGTACTTAAAGAGTACTCATGTCTTTGTCCCTGGCTATTCCCATGGCCAGACTATGAAGAGGAGTACCTGGAAGATGGAACCTAGGAAGGTTACGACAACTAGGATCATCTCCCATCGTCAGCATTGCCTGTGACCCCGAAGATGGAGCTCCGCCTACGCTACCGTTATTATTACGTATTCCGCTGCCTGATGTTGTATTAAGAACTAGATCATGAGATCCCTATTTATGTAAGAACTTATGTATCGTTTGTAATGGATGAAGTACTATGGTATCCAATTCTGTTATGTCTCGCAAAAATGGTAATCCTGGGATTGCGATGTATGGCATAACAGGCATCTAGGATTGAAAAACCCGGGTGTTGACAAGTTGGTATCAGAGCCATCCTAACCATAGGAGACCCTAGTTAGACTGGACGTTTGAATCAAAAACTTAGTTTCAAAACCAAAGAAAACAAATATTTACAAAAACTTATTCTCATTCTTATCTCTTTGATTCTTTCATAAAAATTCATGTTCCTCAAAAACTCTTGCAAAATACCTAAAATTTTGACACACTTGATCACTCTGCTAATCTACTCATCCTCTATTTTTATAGATGGACATGAAGTACAGCAAGTTTTATCAGTTGGGTAATGGAGGAGACCTTATCTTTGAGAGGGATCTGGATCAGCTTTCGGAACTTCTGGAGCGTCCACACCCCGAGTTCTTCGGAGCTCAACTCAATGATCAAGGAGGAGAAGATCTGCAGTGGCTAATTGTTGCAAGTCTCCGAGGAAAGATTGAACCTCCCACTGCGGAGGGAATTCAGTTTACCTTAAGGGAAAACAACTGGCTCGATGGACTTGCCAGAGCAATGCAGGAAGCTCTTTCCCGTCTGTGTGGGCAGAGCATCAATCAGATCAAGGGTACTCGCTTTGAGTTTTGCCCAAGACGTGATGCAAATGGACAACCATTGGAAGCCCCATACCACCCCGAGCTGAAGACTCAATTGGACCACCTTAGCTTCATGATGTATGATCGTCAGCAGGAGTTGGACAACTGCCGTGACTATTGCAACCACAAGTCTGCCATCATCAAGACGAAGGACCAGACCATCGCCATGCTAGCAAAGGATCGCAAGTCTCGCCGCCGTCAGCTCGATAAAAAGGAGCGCATTATTTCCCGTCTTCGCCATCATATCTCATCTCTGTAAGAGACCATCCACGAGAGAGACATGCAGTTAGAGGAAAGGGAGAATGCCGAAGAGGATCTTCGTGGAGACCCTTACTCCTATCTCAGTGATGACGATGATTTTCTGGAGGATCAGGCCATGGACTTCTTCACCGATGAGGATGATTTCGCCTTCATCGATGATGCTGAAGATGATGAAGCCACAGACTCCGAGTAGTAGCACTGAGCACTAGCGTAGTGAGTAGTAGTCGGTCCCACTGTATCGTAGTTTCCATAATGGTTCTTAAAACCATCTGTTGTTCCTTTCTGTGGTGTGCGTTGTATCGAGTGAATGAATGAATGAAAAAGCAAGTTGCTTGAAAAACCCGAGTCAAACTCTAAAAACTTTTCAAAAACCCAAAACCTTAGCAATTTCCCTCTTTTCTCATGATTTATATCAATCTTCAGATGCCACGTGGAGGAAGTGGTTCAGCCCCGGACCCAATGTTGCAGATTCTGCAAATGTTGACTTCTGACCGCGAAGCTGAAAGAGCGGAATGTCAAGCCAACCTAGCCACTCTGCGACAGATAGCCCAACTAGCCCACAACAACCAAGGCCATGGAAAACAGGACAACCACGGATCTAAGCTCAAGAATTTCCAGAATACCAACCCACCCGTTTTCACTAAGTCAGAAGAACCCCTAGACGCCGATGATTGGCTGCAAACCTTGGAAAACAACCTAGAAGTAGCCGGAGTGGAAGCCAACGAGAAAGTCTTGTTCGCCACCCATTATCTAGCCGGAGATGCCAGGGCATGGTGGAATAGTGTTCGTGCCATGACCGGAGGCAAGATGATGACCTGGGAGGAATTCAAGGTCAAGTTTAGCAGAACCCATGTGCCACCAGGTTTAATCAAGAGAATGAGAGACGAGTTCAGAGAGTTGAAGCAAGGAAGGATGACTGTAGTGGAATACCATGACAAATTTTTGTCATTAGCTAGGTATGCCCCGGACGAGATAGACACCGAAGCCAAGAAGAAAGAAAGATTCCTGAATGGTCTGCATGACGAGATGCAGACAGTGTTAGTCAATATCCCCTTTGCAGATATTGAAGCCCTTGTCGACTCTGCTATCCAGATGGAAGGAAAGATCAACCAGGCCAATGAGAACCGCAGGCGTCACATGATGCATCAACCAGGAACCCATCAGACCCCAAAATATCGCCCCAACCCATCTCCAGGATTTGCCCCAAGAACCAACAGACCCCCTATGACCCGTCCGACCTACCCCAACCGTGGAAACCCTAGATCCGGAGGAAATCACAACAACCCCGGCAACTCTAGCAATTTCACCAGTGCCCCACCCAAGTTCAACACCAACAATGCTACCGCCAACCCCAACACTGCCCCGAGGACTGGAAGCAATGTTGTGCCTGTTGCAGCCAAGGACAAGTCACAAGTGACCTGTTATGACTGTGGAAATAAAGGCCACTATTCCAACGAGTGCCCCAACAAGAAGAATGCTACAGCCCCTAATACCAATGTCCCAGCTCAGCAACAGCGTCGTGTCCAGCCAGGGAGAAGATTTGCCCCAGGGAATTCACTCAACCGCAATGGCCGTCTTTTTCTCATGCATGCTGAAGAAGCTCAAGAAGCGCCAGACATCGTGCTGGGTATGTTTTTTGTTAATTCAGTACTTGCAAGAGTGTTGTTTGATTCTGGTGCATCGCATTCATTTGTCACCGAAGACTTTGCCTGCACTAGTAAAATTCAACCAACCAAATTGAAGCATGTGATGATTTTACAAATTCCCGGATCAACCACCAAGGCTAGGAAAATTTGCAAGGCCGTCCCTATCCGAATCCATGGCATAGATTTTTATGCTAACCTAATAGTACTCGGAACTAAAGGTTTGGAAGTAGTACTAGGAATGGATTGGATGTCCAAACATAAAGGATTGATTGACTGTGCCAAGAAAGCCATCACCATGACCAGTACCACCGGAATATCAGTCGAGCATATATCTGAAACCTTACCTCGCCAATTCAAGTGTAACAAGAGTATAACCCAACCTAACATTAAGCAAGTTCGGATAGTCTGTGAATACCCCGATGTATTTCCAGATGTTTTGCCTGGTATGCCCCCAGATAGGGATATCGAGTTTATCATCGAACTAATCCCCGGAACAGGACCCATAGCCCAGAGACCCTATAGTATGAACCCGTCAGAACTAGAAGAACTGAAGAAGCAACTGGATTCCATGTTAGAAATCGGATTGATTCAACCAAGTGCGTCCCCATGGAGATCACCTATCTTGTTTGTGGACAAGAAGGATGGAGGTAACCGTTTGTGTACGGATTATCGTAAGTTGAATGATGTCACCATCAAGAACAAGTACCCCTTGCCTAAGATAGAAGATTTGTTTGATCAGTTGACCGGTGCCCAGGTGTTTTCTAAGATTGATCTTAGAGCTGGCTATCATCAACTCAAGATTCGTGCAGAGTATATTCCAAAGACTGCCTTTACCACCAGATATGGATTGTATGAGTATACAGTCATGTCTTTTGGATTAACCAATGCCCCCGCTTATTTCATGAACCTCATGAATAAGATTTTTATGGACTTCCTGGATAAGTTTGTCGTTGTTTTCATTGATGACATTCTGATTTATTCCAAATCAGAAGAAGAACATGAGCTACACCTAAGGACCATTCTTGGAACCCTTAGAGAGCATCAGTTGTATGCAAAGTTTAGCAAATGTGAATTCTGGTTACAGGAAGTAGGATTCCTCGGTCACATTGTATCAGCCGGAGGAATTGCCGTTGACCCTGCCAAAGTGAAAGATGTAGAAGATTGGCAAGCGCCAACCACTCAAACCCAAGTTCGTGCTTTTCTCGGATTGGCGGGATATTACCGCAAATTCGTAGAAGGATTCTCTAGTATCGCGCGACCCATGACCCAATTGCTGAAGAAGGACAAGAAGTTTGAATGGACCGACAAATGTGAAGCGAGTTTTCAAGAACTCAAGAGGAGAATGATTTCAGCCCCAGTTCTGATCATGCCGGATATCACGAAGCCCTTCGATGTGTATTGTGACGCATCCAAGATTGGTCTCGGATGTCTGCTGATGCAAGAAGGCAAAGTTATATCTTATCTATCCCGACAACTGAAGCAACACGAGCAAAATTACCCAACCCATGACCTCGAACTCGCAGCCGTAGTTCTAGCCCTGAAGACATGGAGACATTACCTGATGGGAAACCGTTGTGAGATTTATTCGGATCACAAGAGCCTAAAGTATATATTCACTCAGAAGGAGCTGAATATGAGGCAGAGAAGATGGATTGAGCTAATCAAGGATTACGACCTAGACATTCCCTATCACCCTGGTAAAGCCAATGTGGTAGCCGATGCCCTTAGCAGATTGCCGTGCCGCTTGAACTCCATGATTTTGAAGGAGCAACCAAATTTGCACAAAGAGATGGAAGATTTTCGAATAGAATTAGTAAGTAAAGGATTTTTGGCTAACATAGAACTTCAGCCCACTTTGATCAGTCAGATTAAAGAGGCGTAGAAGGGAAATGCCAGTATCGACGGAATCAAGCGTTGTATCGGTACAGGCAAAGTACCCGGATTCACCGAGGACGAAGAAGGAATTTTGTGGTACAAAGGACGCCTTTGTGTACCAGCAGATTCGGAGTTGAAAGAAGTTATCTTGAAGGAGGCTCATGATACTCTTTATTCTATCCATCCCGGAGGAACTAAGATGTATCAAGATTGGAAAGAGCAATTTTGGTGGCATAAGATGAAGAGAGAAATCGGAAGCTATATCGCCAAGTGTGATATATGTCAGCGATTCAAGGCCGGACATCAAAGACTCGCTGGATTGTTGCAACCTTTGCAAATTCCGGAATGGAAATGGGATTCTGTAGGAATGGACTTTATCACTGGACAACCTACTTCTAGTAGGGGAAATGACTCTATTTGGGTCATAGTGGACAGATTGTCCAAAGTAGCCCATTTCTTGCCCGTCAAAACCACCTATCAGAGTTCGAAGCTAGCAGAGTTGTACATCGCTAGAATCGTTAGTTTGCACGGAGTCCCCAAGAACATAGTATCGGATCGAGGAACTCAGTTTACCTCGAGATTCTGGAAGAAAGTCCAAGAAGGTTTAGGGACCCGCCTAGATTTCAGTACCGCGTATCACCCGCAGACCGATGGACAAACGGAGCGAGTAAACCAAATACTCGAAGATATGCTTAGAGCATATGTGCTAGAATATGGATCCAAGTGGGAAGACTGTCTGCCGTTTGCAGAATTTTCATACAAAAATAGTTACCAAGCCAGTTTGCAAATGGCCCCATTTGAATTCATGTACGGAAGAAAGTGTCGCACCCCTTTGAACTGGTCGGAAGTAGGAGAGGGTCAGATTTTCGGACCCGATATCCTACGAGAAGCAGAAGAGAAGGTTCACAAGATTCGTGAGCACCTCAAGACAGCCCAATCCCGACAGAAGAGTTACGCCGACAAGAGACGTCGAGACCTCGCCTTCAACATCGGAGATTTTGTTTATCTGAAAGTGTCGCCATTGAAGGGGATGCAGCGTTTCCAACTCAAAGGAAAGTTAGCCCCCAGATATATCGGACCTTTCAAAATTTTGAACCGTCGAGGAGAAGTATCTTATCAACTGGAACTACCTGAAGAGATGTCCGCTGTGCACAATGTGTTCCATATCTCGTTACTTCGCAAGTGTCTCGAAGTCCCCGAGAAGACCGAAGTGTTCAAGAATATCGATCACCGGACCATAGAGATCAATGATGACCTGACCTATCCCTAAGTACCCATCCGTATATTGGAAGAAGCATTTCGAACTACCCGAACCCGAAGCATCAAGTTTCTCAAGATTCAGTGGAGCAACCACACAGAAGAGGAAGCTACCTGGGAACACGAAGATCACATCAGGACGGATTTTCCCGATCTCTTCAAATCCTAGGTAATCTTTTCGTCCTTTTTAAATCTCGGGACGAGATTTTGTTTAAGGGGAGAAGGTTTGTAACATCCCAAAAATACCAAACTTAGATCATCAAACACTAATCATCAAGATTAGGGTTAACAAAAACTTTTCTAAACAAACTCATGAATGCATGTATATGTGTATGCATGGATTTTGAATTTCTTTAAAAACCACCTTGTTTGTGTGATCCATTGCTTGTAAAATGTTTCTTAGGTGAAATGAACATCATCTAAAACATTTCCCACACTTTTCCTAAAGAGAAGTAAATCAAAACAAATATATTAAGTAAATGGTCATTTGGACCAATTTAACTCCCATGCCTACTTTGGCTGTCTCAAATTTTCAAAACCTAACAGAAACTTTTCTGGATCTTTGCACCCCTTGAATGTACTCATAACAAGGTATCAAGGCCCACTTTGTGATCATCCAGAAACTTTCAAATGCATAGTTTAAATGACAATTCAAAATTGAATCTTCTTCATATGGGAAGATCCCACTTTTCCAAAACCCACTCAAACAAGCTCAACTTTCAAAACCCAAGCATCTGCAGACTCACCAGCACCAATCTAGCAAACCCACCAAAAATCATTTCAAAATTCAAAACTTGATTTCATGCGGCCATTTCATCAAACAGGTTGTAGACACAAATCAAACAAAACATCAAACACTATAGTGTGCAGTGATTCTTGCCTAACTTGTTCCCTAGTTAGCTCACACACAACTCAGTAGATCATCTAGAAAGATTAGCCCAACACTAGCACCCCTGTGAGCTTGCCATTGCCATTAATGGTGAACAACCGAGCACCTCAATGTCACCCCATTGTGGACAGCAAGCTAGAGGAAGAACTAGCCGTGCCAACCTTGTCTGAGAGGCAGCCCACCGTCCACCGCCACTCACTGTCCCAGCCGCGAGCGTTGCCAAGCCCTGGACCACGCGCACAAGCCGCGCCCAGACCATGACGAGCGCGCGCAAGAGCGCCACCCTCGACCAGCATCCACAGACCGCGCGCCGCCCTCACTGCGTGCACACACGATCACCACCGACCCAGGAGACCTCCAGACATCCCCGTTTGCCGCCCCGTGCCATACAGCCACCGCCCGCGGTCGAAGACGCCGCCTCTGCCGCGCAGAGCACCGCCCGTTCCAGACCAAACCACACCGCCCCATGCCTCGCGACCATGTCGTTGAGCATCACCAGGAGACACTGCACCGTCCCCTACCCTTGCCCATGCCATTAGCCGCCTGTAACGTCGCCCCCAACGAGCTCACCGTGCGCCCCGACGGTCCCCTCGCTCGACTATAAATAGAGGCCACCCCCGCACGATTTATTCACACCATATCACTCCCCTCTCCTCACTGACCGTGCAACACCGTTCTCAGAGCAAGGCGAGCACCACCTCGCCGGAATTTCACTGGAGCCTGCCGCAGCCAGAGAAGAAAGGAGCCAGCGATTGGAGCCGCCCCAGGAGAAGCCATCGGTACTAGGAGGTTCGCCGTCGTCGACTTCATCGTTCGCCCACCTCGCCGACCCTCGCCCGTACCCCGGTGAGCCCCCAGCACCCCTCACTGGCCGCGCTAGGTTTCGTTCTCGCCGGAGTTGTCTCGCGTCGACGATGACCCCCAACCGTTAGATTAGAACTAGATCCAACGATCCACGTTGCCCCGTACCGCTTCGCCCAGCCCCGTGTCACTGACGAGTGGGGACACCCACTTAAGCAGCCCGAGGGAGCACTGCGCTTAGCAGGACGGCCCAGTAACTTTTCCCGCGCAGCCCAGCGATTCAAATTAAATCTTTTTCTTTTTAAATTCAAACACACTTCCGCACCCAACTTCAAAAATCAACCCAGATCGATGCAGTGCACCAAATTGGATGAAACCAATTTTGTTGGAAAGGTCTGTGAATGCTTAATCCAAGCCCGTTGGATTCAAGTCATTTGGATCTGTAGATCACCCATAGTAAAAATAACAAGGCAGAAGCTTTTCTGCATTCAAACATTTTTCAAATTTAAGCCATAAAAGATTTTGAGTTGATTCCAACTCTCAAAAATCACATTTAACCATACCTTTCGGAATATATAAAAATATATAGGTTTACTTGCGGAAATAATGTTCAAGTAATAAAAGAATGCTACATAAGCATTTCTAGCCACTTTAATTAATTAAAATAAAAGGGTAAAACCTTATTAAATTGTGACACCACTTTAAATCACATTCCCATGGACTACAATATGTGGTGATGACATGTGTCAACATGATCCCATATTTGGTTTGGAGAATATTAAATCTTAAGTAGTTTTCCAATGAGTAGAAATTACTTTTCTAAAAATAAAAGAAAGTTAAACCAAGCCTTAACCTTGTAATGCTAGAGATGATGCTAGATCATCTATAGGACCCTTGTGTGTGATGATTGCAAGTAGTTAAGTATTGTTTGGTGATTGTGTACCTCGTATTTATTCATAGACGCTAGTACCGACCAAGGATACTACGAGGAGGAAGGAGGATACTACGAAGAAGAAGCTGAGGAGAACTTCAACCACTGCTCTGCACAAGGCAAGATAAAACTTGCAAGACACTCTACTTTAGCAAGCCTTACTAATCAAGTTGACCTATGCAAGCTAACCCTTGCCAGATACCCTACTGATGCCACAAACCCATACTTGTGATATGACTACTATATGCCTTAAGCATATGTGATCATACTCATTTGATAAACCAATCCTAGTTTTACTTGCAAGCTTCTTACTTTATTCCTTTATCAAAGCTTACTTAGAGTCTACCTAAGAGTTTGGTAGATACTAGACAGTTGTGCCGAAGGATGCATCAAGAGCATTAAATTTTGGCCTAAGTTAGAAACCTTGATATCAGCCCAAGATATAAGGTTGTACTTAGTTGAAACTCCACCAGTTTACCACCCCTCATCATTACTACCCCCACCTGTAGATGCTAGTGCTAAGCATAAAACTTGATCAACTTTAGATGGGAATACTTGGTGGAAAAATGGTTATGAAAACCTTGGAATGATGGATCATTCTATTGAAATGTTTTGGACATGTTTTCCAAACACTTGATGATTTTGGTGATGAAAATGATGAGGCATGAGCCTTAGCCCTTTATAAAACTGATGGTTGTCTGGATGCGATACCATTCCAATTTTAGCGTACAACCACAATACCCGAATATTGGGTAGGGCTTGACTGGAAACTTATATTCCTTAGTATTAGTTCCCTCACGGCCAAGGTCTGAGCTGAGGCTACCTTGTGAAGATTGTCCACCTTTGCAGTACCCAAGATGACAGTGGTCATGGTTGGGAGGCCAAACTCACAGGAGAGGTGCTTATACTAGGGCGTGTAATTGAAAGGTTAGGATTGATTATCCGCATACTGAGTATGGTGAATTCAGGATTTGTTCCTGACGGATGTATCGAATGTTGTGGTGAAAGTGTACAATCTCTGCAGAGTGTCAAACTATTCGAATAGCCGCGTCCGCGGTTATGGACAGTTGGAGTGGCCATACTGTTCCCCCGTCAGACTTTTCAAAATGACTTGTGAAATTAACTGAGACTTTGACTTGACCACAACAGAGTTGTGACCTGAATTACAAGATCCCACTTAGGAGTTATAAAATTGTGACTAGCTTTGGAACTTAGTAGAGATAAACCTGGCTTTTTGCAAAACAATCCTAGAGCCTAGTGTCCTATTATCCAAAAAACCCCTTACCTGTTAGTATTAGTTTGCGAGTACTTAAAGAGTACTCATGGCTTTGTCCCTGGCTATTCCCATGGCCAGACTATGAAGAGGAGTACCTGGAAGATGGAACCTAGGAAGGTTACGACAACTAGGATCATCTCCCATCGTCAGCATTGCCTGTGACCCCGAAGATGGAGCTCCGCCTACGCTACCATTATTATTACGTATCCCGCTCCCTGATGTTGTATTAAGAACTAGATCATGAGATCCCTATTTGTGTAAGAACTTATGTATCATTTGTAATGGATGAAGTACTATGGTATCCAATTCTGTTATGTCTCGCAAAAATGGTAATCCTGGGATTGCGATGTATGGCATAACAGGCATCTAGGATTGAAAAACCCGGGTGTTGACAGTACTTCGGACAGTTGCGCTTCCAGTGACCCTTGTTCTTGCAATAGAAGCACTCGGTGTCCGGCTTGAGTCCAGACTTGAGCTTCTTCTCAGCAGGGGCAACGCGCTTGCTGCCGCCTTTCTTGAAGGGCTTCTTTGCACCCTTACCTTTCTTGAAGGTGGGGGGCTTGTTGACCATCAACACATGATTATCCTTTTTGATGTCCACCTCCGCAGCCTTCAGCTTTGCGAAGAGCTCGGTGATCGTATCAGTGGAACCAATCTGATTATGAGTCACTACAAAACTTTTGTAGCTGGGAGGGAGTGATTGCAGAACCCTGTCAATCTTGAGCTCCTCTGGAATCTTGCAGTCCAGTTGCTCAAGGCGTTGAGTGTAGCCCGACATCTTAATGGCGTGCTCACTAACGGAACTCCCTTCCTCCATCTTGTAGTTAAAGAACTTCTCAGAGATCTCATATCTCTCAGAACGGGCCTGAGTCTGAAACATAGTTTTCAGCTCCTCAAGAATCTTAAAGGGCCCGAGATAGTCTTCAAAACGATTTTGAAGGTCCGATTCCATAGCAAACAACATGGTGCTTTTAATCACACCATAATCATCTTTGCGCGACTGATAGACAGCTTTCTCATCAGCCGGCGCATCTACAACAGGGGTGTCACCTAGCGCATTTTCAAGGACATAGTCCTTTTGATCGCCAGAGAGAATGATTCTCAGATTGCGGAACCAATTGGTGAAGTTAGACCCATTGTTTCTAAGCTTTTCCTTCTCAGCAAAAACGTTGAAGTTGAAGTTGGACTTAGCCATTTGATCTACAATATTTGCAAGTACATATTAGACTATGTTCATGATAACTAGTTCAACTTTTAATCAAATTACTAGATGAACTCCCACTAAATTCAACATCCCTCAAGTTGTTTAGTGAACATGATCCAAATTCACCACACCTAATCCGATCTTCACGAGAAGAGATGTGGTTTCAATGGTGGACAACAAAGTGTCGATCATGTCATTCATATGACTCATGTTTAACCTTTCGGTTCATGTGTTCCGAGGCCATGTCTGTACATGCTAGGCTCGTCAAGTCAAACCCAAGTATTTCCGCGTGTGCAAAACTGGCTTGCACCTGTTGTATGTGAACGTAGAGTCTATAGCACCCGATCATCACGTGATGCTTGGACACGACAAACTTTCGCAACGGTGCATACTTGGGGAGAACACAGTTTTATCTTGATCTTTAAGTGAGGAATCATCTTATAATGCTACCGTCGCGATCTAAGCATAATAAGATACATAAAAGGATAAACATCACATGCATATAACTTTATGTGACATGGTATAGCCAATCTTCGCGCAATAATCTCCATCTTGTGCGTGCCAGCATGATCTCCATCACTCCACCATGATTGCCTCCACCACGAATAGCAACTACAACTATTGCTAACTACTTAGCGATAAAGTAAAGCTATTACATGGCGTATAAGAAGTTGACTCACAGGTCATACACAATTATAAAGACAACCATATGGCTCCTGCCGGTTGTGTACTCATCGACATGCAAGTCGTGAAACATTACAAAACATGATCATTGCATACAATACACACATCATATCTTGGGCCATACCATATCACAGAAAAACACTCCCTGCAAAAACAAGTTAGACGCCTCTACTTTGTTGTTGCATGTTTTACGTGGCTTATGGGAGTAGCAAGCTAAGAACGATTCTTACCTACGGAAAGCCACAACGGTGATATTATGGTTTCCAAACTCCGGTGTTAATCCCATGACAACTATAGTGAGAGAAACTGGCATCCACCAGCCGCATGTGTGGAACAAGCCACACGTCAAGTGCGGAGCCGGTCTCGCGAACGACGTCGCGTAAGGTTGGCCTGGACCGCTTCAATCTCACTATCCCGCGTCATAAGAAGAACACAAACAAGAGGCTTGCAACAGAAAACATCAACGCCCGCAACAACCATGTTGCGTTCTACTCGTGAAACACATATACGCATAGATCTAGCTCTGATACCACTGAAGGGTTTCGCAGCATAGTAAATCAAAAAATTTCTACGGATGCGAACGGGAAAGCCAAGATCTAATCTAGGAGATGCAATCAACGAGAGAGATTAGATGAGATATTCATACCCTTGAAGATTCGCACAGCGGAACGTTCGTCGGAACGTGGGTGATGTAGTCGTACTCGCTTCTCCTCCTCGCGATCCGATCTGATCTAGCACCGCAAGTGGCGATGCCTCCGAGAGATGCACACGTGCAGCACCTCGACGTATCCTCCTTCCTCGTTCCAGCAAGTATGGTGGAGAGACGGATTGGATCTACAACGCGACGGCGCGGTGCAAGTGGTGGAGAGTTTCTGCAGCAGGGCTTCGCCTACACGCAGTCGGGAGGGGAGAGAGAGGAGGGCAGCAGGGCGGCTAGGGCTTGAGGGGAAGGTGTGGGGGGTTGGTGCGCCCTGTAACACCGCGGTTCTGAAAAGACCGTGGCTTCTATGTGACATGCCAATCCCTGGATCGGTTCATTGGCCCACAATAGAATGAGATGAATAACATAGCAAAATATACGTGTATCATGAATAACGAAGATCCAGAGTACCATTATTACAATAAAATCTTAGCTCAAGGCTAGCTCAAATTATTCAGGTAGCAACATAAATAAAGCAAATCCTCCATTCTTCAAATTGCCCACAAGTGAACAAGTGCCGAGTGGAGTACCGTGGCCTATATCGATTACTCAGAATCGGAATAACCTGCAACATGAAACGTAGCAGCCCCGAAGGGTCAATACATGGAATGTATGGCAAGTAGAGCTAGTAATGGAGACAATAGTACTAACATCTACATGCATATTTGGCAAGTGGAGCTGTGTCTGGCTTGCATTTGCAAATACATTTGTCCTACTTTCATAAACAGTTTTTGATTTTCTTTGAAAAGATCCCAATTAAGTTAACCCAACAATATTAAAACAATTATGAAATTAGAATGAGCGAGAAACATGTCATGGAATCAATATCAAGCAACTCAGTTGTCCATAACCGGGGACACGGCTAATCGATTAGATTATACACCCTGCAGGGGTTAGTACACTTTACCCATGTGACTTGGCCAGCCCAGCTCGTACCATCACTCTCATTTTGAGTGGTGATAGGGAGAACTCCAAGAAGAGACTGTTCGGGGAGTAGCTTCCCAATCCCGACGCGCACCGGTCCAACCTACCAAAATTCTACATCTCTGGATACGCGGGTTCGGGTTACCACAACCTACTAAGTCCAACCAACCGCCCATTTCATTATTGGCACATGGTTGTACACGTAAGCTACCAAATAAAGATGCCAATCAATTTCTCTCGATACCTGGGTGCCTTTCCGCAATGAAACCACCAAAAATTATCAATACCATCACACCCAGGAGATTCATTGATTAAGTTGTTTTAGTTTTCACAAACCAATACTTTTAGAAACAAGTCTCAATGATGTAACCCAGCCCTCGTACAACATAGCATGGCTAAGCACATCTACCAACGGTGTTTCATCTACAAGGAGGGTCCTACCACATAATAGGACATAGCATAGCGATAGTATCATCCTACACATGCGTCTACAAAATACACGACAATTCATAGAAAATAGTAGGACAATATCACGAACAAAATAACATCTACTTGCCTTGGTTGTAGCGGTCGGAAGAACAATCCACACACGAGCAAGCGTTGCACTCGTCACAATCTACACGATACAATTGCAATCATAAACAAGCAATTCCACAAGCATATGCAACAAAGATGATGCATGAAGGTATGCAAGATAAGTGAATTGGTGCTACATCTGCACCACATAATCCTATTCAATAATACTACTGAATGCATGCATGAAAAATAGTTTTAGCGCAAGGAAAACTATTACACAAAAAGTAATGCTCAAAACTAGAGCTAGAACCCAAATAATTCACTACCGGTAGTATACTGTTTGTAAAATTTTGGGAAAATTCTACAGTATAGGCATTGCTATTTAGGAACAGTACCAACTAGAATTACTCAAAAAGGAATTATAAAACTCCCCGAGTAATTAAAACACTGCAGAAAGCCACTAGACAGTTTCTGCAGAAGTTTTCACTGTAAGCCTATCTTTTTAATTCGCGATGAGATTCCCCTCGTTCCACTGAATCCAGCGACATATCATACGCAATTTTTGGAGCTACGTATCTTTTTCCACGAATTAATTACTCCAAAAGGGCCATTAAATAATTTGATTAAACTGTACTAAGCCTTGCTGCAAAAGTCTGAACCAAAGGTACAGCAAGATCCTACACGACTTACTGAACCTACACATATTTTATTTGTAATTTTTGGCCCAGCGGTTTAATTTCTACGCAATTTACAAGTTTCTACCGAAATCTGTCAACTAAAACGATTAACGAAAATAACCAGTCAACTGTGTCTGTTGACTGGTCAACGCAGCCGCTGACTGGGCGTCTGACTAGTCAACGCCTGGGACTGACTGGTCAACGGCTGATCTGAACCGCTGATCTGAAATCTAATGGTGGCTGCGGACTCACCGGAATCGAACGGCGAAACGAACAGCGGCGAGTTCCGGACGGTGGCGGCGATCGGTTCCGGCGACGGTGTTCTCTTGCGCGGGAAAGAGACGGTTAGCGTGATTCGAGGCGGTCATCACGCGCGAGAGGCGGACAGTGCGCACGCGGCGGGCGACGGCGCGAGGCGGCGGTCGTGCATGCGAGCGGCTCGGGACGCGTGCGGCGCGGCGCGCGGCAGCGGCTGCAGGCGGCGGCGGCAGCAGCGCGGCGCATCGCAGCAGGCAGCAGCAGCGGCGCGCGGCTGCAGCAGCGAGGCGGCGGGCGAGCGCGCGGGCGCGGGGCGGCTCGGAGGCGGCGCAGCGCACGGAGGCGGGAGTGGCGCGGGGCGCTGGTGGGAGGCGTGCGGCGCGAGCAGGTGGCGCCGGCGGCGGGGGAGAGAGGAGAGGAGAGAGGCGCGGCGGCGGGGTACCTGGGTGGCGGCGCGGGCACGGAGGCCGAGGGGCGGGCGGCGGCGGAACCAGGTGGCGGCGGCGATCGCGGGACCCGAGGCGGGCGGGGCGATCGAAGCGGGGCGGCGGCTCGCGGGTAGGGAGGCAGGGCGGGGTGCGGAACCCGAGGCAGGGCGCTGCCTCTTAGGTGGGGCCCCACGCGGGTCCTAGTCTGATTCGGGGCGCGGTTGGATACGGACTCGGAAAATCGGTCCGAGAATCGGCCCGTTTTTCTATCTTTTAATCGAACGGCTGTAACTTTTCCGCACGAGCTCCGAATCGAGCGATTCTTGCTCCTACGATTTTGTAAAATCGAGGGGAACAATCTAGGGTCAGGGGTTGAGTGAAACCACTAGTATACAAGGGTGGCAACACTAGTTCTTCTAATGCCTCCCGAAGGAGCCTCGTAGTAGACGAGAATAGGGTTTTGAAAATAGCGTTTCGTCGATTCTTTTCAATCGACGGTTTTGCATGGAAAAGCATGCTGCAATGATATGAATAATATGCAGAACCAAATCTAAAATTTGGGATGTGACAAGACTAACCCCCTTAAGATGAATCTCGTCCTCGAGATTCGGCGCGGCTAGCAAATAGGTGTGGGTAGTCCTCTCGGATGTCATCCTCACGCTCCCAAGTGGCTTCCTCTTCGGTGTGGTGGCTCCACTGTACCTTGCAAAACTTGATTGTCTTGGTACGAGTAATTCTCTCCGCTGTCTCCAGAATCTTGACCGATTTCTCCTCAAAGGTCAAGTCGTTCTCAAGCTGAACCTCCTCTAGCGGTACTGTGTCTCTCAATGGTGTATCTACCATCTCCGGATGACACTTATTCAGCTGTGACACGTGGAACACATTGTGAACAGCGGACAGAGCTTCTGGCAACTCCAACTGATAAGCAACTTCTCCTTTGCGTGCTAAGACCCGATACGGTCCAATAAATCGAGGTGCCAGCTTACCCTTAATTCCAAATCTCTTGATTCCACGAAGCGGCGATACTCTGAGGTATGCTCTATCACCTATCTCATACACCACTTCCTTACGCTTGGCGTCAACGTATCTCTTCTGCCTTGATTGTGCTACCTTCAGCCTGTCCCTAATCAAGGCGACCTTCTCCTCAGCATCCTTGATCAAATCAGGCCCAAACAACTGACGCTCTCCTACTCCATCCCACAACAATGGTGTCCGGCACCGTTTCCCATATAGCACATCGCACGGTGACGTCTTGATGCTGGTTAGATAGCTGTTGTTGTAGGAAAACTCAGCATATGGCAAATTCTCATCCCAACTAGAACCATGAGCCAAAGCGCAAGCTCTCAGCATGTCCTCCAAAATTTGATTCACCCTCTCGGTCTGTCCATCAGTCTGTGGGTGAAACGCTGTGCTAAACTCCAATCTAGTACCAAGTGACTCGTGCAGCTGGCGCCAGTAATGTGAGGTAAATTGGGTGCCTCTATCAGATACGATACTCTTGGGAACTCCGTGTAGGCACACAATTCTGTCCATGTAAATCTTGGCCAACTTCGCACTTGTGTAAGTCGTCTTCACCGGTATAAAGTGGGCTACCTTAGTCAAATGGTCGACCACTACCCAAATGGAGTCATATCCTGACCTGGTCCTGGGCAATCCCGTGATGAAATCCATTCCCACGCTATCCCACTTCCATTCCGGCACGGGCAACGGCTCTAGCAGTCCTGCTGGCTTCTGGTGTTCCGCCTTCACTCGGCTACATACATCACATAGGGCAATATGCTCTGCGATGTATCCCTTCATGTTGTTCCACCAGAATCTGTCCTTTAGGTCCATATACATCTTCGTATTGCCCGGATGTATGGAATACGGCGAGTCATGAGCTTCCTGCAGAATCAACTTCCTCAACTCCGGATCGTTGGGGACGCACAAACGATCTCCATACCACAAGGTACCTTGCTCATCCCCGTGGAATTCCTTTGCTCGACCCTCCTTCATCTTTTCCTTTACTTCATCTATCTCTTTGTCTCCCACTTGAGCCTTCCTGATTCTGTCCTGTAGCGTTGGTTGGACTTCCATTGTTGCCAAGTATCCTTCAGATACTACCTCCAGTCTAAGGTCCTTGAACTGCTTGCACAAATCCTCAGGCAATTCACCAATTGTCAATCCATTGGCATAGACCTTCCGGCTCAGAGCATCTGCTACTACATTAGCTTTTCCTGGGTGGTATTGAAAATGCATATCATAATCCTTGATAAGTTCCAACCATATCCTTTGCCTCATGTTCAGTTCCTTCTGCGTGAATATGTACTTCAGGCTCTTGTGGTCGGTGTACACATCACAGTGTTTTTCCATTAAGTAATGCCTCCATACCTTGAGCGCATGAACCACTGACGCTAACTCCAAGTCGTGTGTGGGGTAATTCCGCTCATGGTGCTTGAGTTGTCGCGAGGCGTAAGACACTACTCTCCCATCCTGCATCAGCACACTCCCAAGTCCCTGTCGAGAAGCATCACAGTACACTTGGAAATCCTTCTGAAGGTCTGGTAAACACAGAACGGGTGCGGTCACTAGTCGACGCTTCAGTTCCTGAAAGCTGGCTTCACATACGCCTGACCATTCAAACCTCCTCTCCTTCTTCAGAAGTTCGGTCATCGGCTTAGCAATCTTGGAAAAGTTTTCAATGAACCTCCTGTAATATCCAGCAAGTCCCAAAAACCTTTGAATCTCTCCTGCATTCTTGGGCGCTTCCCACTCTGTCACTGCAGTCACTTTGCTTGGATCAACAGCGACTCCTTCTCCTGACACCACGTGTCCAAGAAATCCAACAGTGTTAAGCCAGTATTCACACTTTCTGAATTTGGCATACAGCCTGTGTTCCCTCAGCTTCTCCATAATCAGTCGCAGATGCTTCTCATGCTCAGCATCATCCTTGGAATATATCAGTATGTCATCAATAAACACCACCACGAACTTGTCCAAGTACTCCATAAATACCTTGTTCATCATGGTCATGAAGTATGCCGGGGCATTCGTTAGTCCAAAAGACATAACCGTATACTCATATAAACCATACCTAGTGGTGAAGGCGGTTTTTGGTACGTCCTCCTCCCGGATCTTCAATTGGAAGTAGCCTGATCGCAGATCAATCTTGCTGAACACCTTCGCTCCTTCCAGTTGATCAACCAAATCGTTTATGTTCGGCAGAGGGTACTTGTTCTTGATGGTTACTTCATTCAGCGAGCGATAGTCCACCACTAATCTCTTGCTGCTGTCTTTCTTCTCCACAAACAGAACAGGTGCACCCCATGACGACGAACTAGGCTGAATGAATCCCTTTTCCAGCTGCTCTTTCAACTGCTTCTTCAATTCCTTCAGCTCATCCACATCCATCTTATATGGTTTATTTGCAATAGGTCCTGTTCCCGGCATCAGGTCGATGAGAAACTCTACATCCCTGTCAGGTGGCATTCCTGGCAGCTCTTCCGGAAACATGTCAGGGTAATCCCTAATCACTGGCACAGTATCCATGCTAACCCCCTTAAGAGAATTCAACTTACACCTTCGCGGTCTCACAACTGACTTGAAGCATGTCACCTCACTCAGATCCTTCTTCACAAAGCTGCGATCACGGTTGCGGTCATGTCCACCGTGTCCTCCAGAATGGTGAGAGTGTCCTCCCTTGTGGCTGTGGTGGCTGCTCCTATGGTTGTCATGTCGATGCCCATCGCCTCCATGGTGGTGGCGGTAATGGCT
Source organism: Avena atlantica (assembly GCA_910589765.1). Lineage (NCBI taxonomy): Eukaryota > Viridiplantae > Streptophyta > Magnoliopsida > Poales > Poaceae > Avena > Avena atlantica. The sequence goes on from OU342737.1 coordinate 175,364,558, forward strand.
CCCATGGTCACTTCCTCCATGCTTGGAGTACCCATCATATGAAGTGCGAGCCCTGTGATGTGAACCAGAGTGGTGATTGCTACTCTTTCTCTTGCGGTTCTCCACCTGCTTGTGCTTCCCTTCCAAGATCCTGGCCTTGTCCATAAGCTCCTGGAAAGTGGGGCAATAAACCACCAGTAGCTGCACTGAAAGCTCGTCACTGAGGCCATCCAGGAATCTCTCCCTCCTTTTTGCATCAGTGTCAACATCCTCAGGTGCATAACGGGACAGCTTGTTGAACTCCTCAATGTACTCAGCCACGGTGCGATTGGTTTGGCGCAAGTTGCAGAACTCTTTCCTCTTCAGGCTCAGAACTCCTGAAGACACGTGGTTGGTTCTGAAACCTTCCTCAAACATTGCCCAAGTCACAGTGTCCAGTGGGTGGGTGATCTGAAAAGTGTCCCACCAAGAAGTGGCTGGTCCCTCTAGTAGGTGAGCGGCAAATCTCACCTTCTCAGCATCAGTGCATCCAATAGTTACTAGATCCTTGTTGACTGAACGCAACCAGTCGAGAGCAACCATTGGTTCCGTTGCAGTAGAGAACTTAGCTGGCCTTAGCCTCAGAAATCTGGTGAGAGCATCCCCCTGAGGCTGATTGTTTCCATTGTTGTTGTTCTGATTTGCCATGAACTGAGTCATCACTTGGGTCAGTTGTGCCTGAGCTGCCATGAGCTGCTCCAACTCAGTGGGTTGACGGCGGGGAGGCATCTGCGGTTCAGCACAGGTAAGTTTAGAAAGAATCAACTACGATAATAGGATTCTACCCATGCATATGATCAATCAACATCAAACAATAGCAGACAATCACAAGCGAGCAACACATCAACAAACAAGCGATCCAGCAACATCCCAGGGGTTATCCAAGCAGTATATACCTACTGAAATAGTTTTACAAGAGTTGGCAATGGTTAACTAAACAGTTGATCAACTAAACAACAAAAACAGCAATCTGCCAGAACGGTCTAGCAACGTTCACGAATTTTTCCGCCTGACTTAAGCTCGTCAGAAAATTGAGCTGATTTTTGCACATATAGTACAGTGAGTTTCGCATCAGCCCAATGTTTTTCAGATTTTTCCCAGTTACCAGCAAAATATGAAAAATCGCGCAGTACTGCTGTATCAGCAGAAAACTGCAGTGAAAATAACACAGATGTTAACCAAAATTGCCATAACTCTTTCATAAAATTCGCACAAATAAATCCTGGGATATTGGAGTACACAAATAAGCAACTAAACACTCTTAAACTAACACGAACTAAGCTTCACATCGATCGAGAACAATCCTAACGAATTTGCCTAACGTGGACTAATTGGTGGACTTCTATCTACTCCTTGAAGAGGTTGCGGTAGGTCCTTGCTGTCATGCGTTGGCGCTTCGGTTCGCGGTACAACCATGGCGGCGGAGTGTACACTTCTCCCGAATCATCACTTGAGATCTCAAACTCCACCTCTTCTGGATCCTCCTCTTCTTCACTCTCAGATGCAACTGCAACGGCTTCATCTCCTCCACCATCATCGTCTCCATCATCATCATCCTCGTCCTCATCATCATCATCGTTACCACTGTCATCATCATCCCCATTGTTGCCATCTTCTCCATTGTCATCATCAGAGGGTGGATTCAGCTGTGCTTGGAGGGCGACAATCTAGGCTGTCATAGCTTCAATAGTCTGATCCCTTTCCTGGACGGTCCCTTGCAGCTGTTGTATGTTCTGGGTTTTCTCCTGCACAGTACCATGAAGATGAGCTATGGTTGCATCTCTGGCTATCAGGGCATTCTCCAGAACTCCCACAGCTTCATGCAGGGTGTCAATCTCCTGTCCTTGGACCACCATACCATTGCTAGCAAAATCTGCAATCTCCTTCACCATCATCACTTTCTCAGCTAGCGCTCCATTCTCCCTTTTCATGTCCTCTATGTGACTCCGACGGGGCGGCTTGTTGTTCCTGTCGCCCGGGGTAACCACAATGTGCCCATCTTCATCACGCCTCCCATAGTCACGGTAGGGTGAATCGGCTGGCAGTAGGTGTCGGACTTGATGGCACTGGCGAGACAGGGCTTCATCTATGGCCAAGTTGATTCCAAGTCCCTAGTTGCAGTATGTATTGGTGTAGATCAAATGCACTGGATTTGGCAAGGCGACATCTCTGAATATGAAGGTAGTGATCTCCCATGCATCCTCTCCATATCCATAGGTATACAGCCTTCTTCCCTTGAACATGGGAAGTGGCAATCCCAATGACTGCGAGAGCTGTGCTAACTGTCTTGCAAAGGGCCTTGGTGACACCATGGTGGCATACTCAGTCCTGACTTCTCCCATCTATTAAGTAAAAGAGGAAAGTGTGAGAATAGCATATGGTAAGAATTTACGAGGGTGAAAGGCATAAGATGAAAGACAGAGTTAATATAGGTTTTAATAAATCTATGGCTTCCTAATCCAATCCTAGGTCACGATCCTACAGTCGACACACGGGCTCTGATACCATCTTGTAACACCGCGGTTCTGAAAAGACCGTGGCTTCTATGTGACATGCCAATCCCTGGATCGGTTCATTGGCCCACAATAGAATGAGATGAATAACATATCAAAATATCCGTGTATCATGAATAACGAAGATCCAAAGTACCATTATTACAATAAAAGCTTAGCTCAAGGCTAGCTCAAATTATTCAGGTAGCAACATAAATAAAGCAAATCCTCCATTCTTCAAATTGCCCACAAGTGAACAAGTGCCGAGTGGAGTACCGTGGCCTATATCGATTACTCAGAATCGGAATAACCTGCAACATGAAACGTAGCAGCCCCGAAGGGTCAATACATGGAATGTATGGCAAGTAGAGCTAGTAATGGAGACAATAGTACTAACATCTACATGCATATTTGGCAAGTGGAGCTGTGTCTGGCTTGCATTTGCAAATACATTTGTCCTACTTTCATAAACAGTTTTTGATTTTCTTTGAAAAGATCCCAATTAAGTTAACCCCACAATATTAAAACAATTATGAAATTAGAATGAGCGAGAAACATGTCATGGAATCAATATCAAGCAACTCAGTTGTCCATAACCGGGGACATAGCTAATCGATTAGATTATACACCCTGCAGGGGTTAGTACACTTTACCAATGTGACTTGGCCAGCCCAGCTCGTACCATCACTCTCATTTTGAGTGGTGATAGGGAGAAGTCCAAGAAGAGACTGTTCGGGAAGTAGCTCCCCAATCCCGACGCGCACCGGTCCAACCTATCAAAATTCTACATCGCTGGATACGCGGGTTCGGGTTACCACAACCTACTAAGTCCAACCAACCGCCCATTTCATTATTGGCACATGGTTGTACACGTAAGCTACCAAATAAAGATGCCAATCAATTTCTCTCGATACCTGGGTGCCTTTCCGCAATGAAACCACCAAAAATTATCAATACCATCACACCCAGGAGATTCATTGATTAAGTTGTTTTAGTTTTCACAAACCAATACTTTTAGAAACAAGTCTCAATGATGTAACCCAGCCCTCGTACAACATAGCATGGCTAAGCACATCTACCAACGGTGTTTCATCTACAAGGAGGGTCCTACCACATAATAGGACATAGCATAGCGATAGTATCATCCTACACATGCGTCTACAAAATACACGACAATGCATAGAAAATAGTAGGACAATATCATGAACAAAATAGCATCTACTTGCCTTGGTTGTAGCGGTCGGAAGAACAATCCACACATGAGCAAGCGTTGCACTCGTCACAATCTACACGATACAATTGCAATCATAAACAAGCAATTCCACAAGCATATGCAACAAAGATGATGCATGAAGGTATGCAAGACAAGTGAATTGGTGCTACAGATGCCCCACATAATCCTATTCAATAATACTGCTGAATGCATGCATGGAAAATAGTTTTAGCGCAAGGAAAACTATTACGCAAAAAGTAATGCTCAAAACTAGAGCTAGAACTCAAATAATTCACTACCGGTAGTATACTATTTGTAAAATTTTGGGAAAATTCTACAGTATAGGAATTGCTATTTAGGAACAGTACCAACTGGAATTACTCAAAAAGGAATTATAAAACTCCCCGAGTAATTACCACACTGCAGAAAGCCACTAGACAGTTTCTGCAGAAGTTTTCACGGTAAGCCTATCTTTTTAATTCACGATGAGATTCCCCTAGTTCCACTGAATCCAGGGACATATCATACGCAATTTTTGGAGCTACGTATCTTTTTCCACGAATTAATTACTCCAAAAAGGCCATTAAATAATTTGATTAAACTGTACTAAACCTTGCTGCAAAAGTCTGAACCAAAGGTACAGCAAGATCCTACACGACTTACTGAACCTACCCGTATTTTATTTGCAATTTTTGGCCTAGCGGTTTAATTTCTACGCAATTTACAAGTTTCTACCGAAATCTGTCAACTAAAACGATTAACGAAAATAACCAGTCAACTGTGTCTGTTGACTGGTCAACGCAGCCGCTGACTGGGCGTCTGACTAGTCAATGCCTGGGACTGACTGGTCAACGGCTGATCTGAACCGCTGATCTGAAATCTAATGGTGGTTGCGGACTCACCGGAATCGAACGGCGAAACGAACGGCGGCGAGTTCCGGACGGTGGCGGCGATCGGTTCCGGCGACGGTGTTCTCCTGCGCGGGAAAGAGACGGTTAGCGCGATTCGAGGCGGTCATCGCGCGTGAGCGGCGGACGGTACGCATGCGGCGGGCGACGGCGCGAGGGCGAGCGGCTCGGGACGCGTGCGGCACGACGCGCGGCAGCGGCTGCAGGCGGCGGCGGCAGCAGCGCGGCGCGCGGCAGGCGGGCGCGCGGCATGCAGCGGGCGCAATGCGCGTGCGTGCGCGCGCGGCAAGCAGCGGCAGCAGCGGCGCGCGGCTGCAGCAGCGAGGCGGCGGGCGAGCGCGCGGGCGCGGGGCGGCTCGGAGGCGGCGCAGCGCGCGGAGGCGGGAGCGGCGTGGGGCGCTGGCGGGAGACGGGCGGCGCGAGCAGGTGGCGCCGGCGGCGGGGGAGAGAGGAGAGGAGAGAGGCGCGGCGGCGGGGTACCTGGGCGGCGGCGCGGGCACGGAGGCCGAGGGGCGGGCGGCGGCGGAACCAGGTGGCGGCGGCGATCGCGGGACCCGAGGCGGGCGGGGCGATCGAGGCGGGGCGGCGGCTCACGGGTAGGGAGGCGGGGCGGGGTGCGGAACCTGAGGCAGGGCGCTGCCTCTTAAGTGGGGCCCCACGCGGGTCCTAGTCCGATTCGGGGCGCGGTTGGATATGGACTCGGAAAATCGGTCCGAGAATCGGCCCGGTTTTCTATCTTTTAATCGAACGGCTGTAACTTTTCCACACGAGCTCCGAATCGAGCGATTCTTGCTCCTACGGTTTTGTAAAATCGAGGGGAACAATCTAGGGTCAGGGGTTGAGTGAAACCACTAGTCTACAAGGGTGGCAACACTAGTTCTTCTAATACCTCCCGCAGGAGCCTCGTAGTAGACGAGAATAGGGTTTTGAAAATAGCGTTTCGTCGATTCTTTTCAAATGACGGTTTTGCATGGAAAAGCATGATGCAATGATATGAATGATATGCAGAACCAAATATAAAATTTGGGATGTGACAAGACTAACCCCCTTAAGATGAATCTCGTCCTCGAGATTCGGCGCGGCTAGCAAATAGGTGTGGGTAGTCCTCTCGGATGTCATCATCACGCTCCGGAAGGTTCTAGAAGCTTCCGGTACAATACCGTTTAACCCGAAACAATTCCGAACTCCAAAAACTGCATTGCATTATATGAATCTTATTCTCCGGACCACTTCGGAACCTCTCGTGATGTCCCGGATCCCATCCGAGACTCCGAACAAAAACTCATAAACCAATTATCCAATATATCCTAGCATCGAGACACGTTAAGTGTGTGACCCTTTGGGTTCGAGAACATGCAGGCATGATCTTCTATCAATAATCAACAGCGGGGTCTAGAAACCAATATTGACTCCCACTCATTCATCGATGATCATATCGGATGAACCACGATGCCAGGATTCAATCAATCCCATATATATTCCCTTCGTCTCGCGATATTTTACTTGCCCGAGATTTGATCGTCGGTACCGTCATACCTAGTTCAATCTCGTTCACAGCAAGTACTTTACTCGTTCCGTAATACGATATCACTTTGTGATTAACTCCTTAACCACATGCTTGAAAGCGGTGTTGATATCGATTACCGAGTGGGCCCAAAGTATATCTCTCCGACTTGGGAGGGACAAATCACATCTCGATACAGACAACCCAACAGGTACTTTCCGATCACCTGAGAGACACCTTTATGATCACCCTCTCATAGGATGACGTTTGATGATCTCAAAGTTTTCTTCCGATACCAGGGAGTTGTATTATCTCATGGTCTAAGGAATACAATATTTGACATAAGAAAAGCTTCGCAAAGATGAACACGATGACACGATCTAATTGCTCCGCTTAGTTTGGGTTTGTCCATCATATCATTCTCCCAATGACATGATCTCATTATTAATCGACAACTCATATCTATGGTTAGGAAACCTTAACCATCATTAATCAATGAGCTAGTCCATAGAGGCATACTAGGGACACGGTGTTGTTCATAAACCACACAAGTATTAAAGTTTCCGCTTAATACAATTCTAGCATGGAATATAAACATTATCATGAACAAGAATTATAATAATAACATCTTTATTATTGCCTCTAGGGCATAATTCCAACAATTATGCCATACATCGCAATCCCAGGATTACCATTTTTGCGAGACATAACAGAATTGGATACCATAGTACATCATCCATTACAAACGATACATAGGTTCTTACACAAATAGGGATCTCATGATCCAGTTCTTAATACAACATCAAGCAGCGGAATACGTAATAATAACGGTAGCGTAGGCGAAGCTCCATCTTCGGGGTCACAGGAAATGCTGACGATGGTATATGATCCTAGTTGTCGTAACCTTCCTGGGGTCCATCCTCAAGGTACTCCTCTTCATAGTCTGGCCATGGGAATAGCCAGGGACAAAGCCATGAGTACTCTTTAAGTACTCTTAAACTAATACTAACAGGTAAAGGGGTTTTTGGATAATAGGACACTAGTCTCTAGGGTTGTTTCGCAAAATCCAGATTTATCTCTACTAAGTTTAGAAGCAAATGAATGCTAGTCACAATTTTATAACTCCTAAGTGGGAATTTGTATTTCATATCACAACTCTGTTGTGGTCAAGTCAAATTTTCCAATCATTTCACAAGTAATTTTGAAAATTCTGACGGGGGAACAGTATGGCCACTCCAACTGTCCATAACCGCGGACGCGGCTATTCGAATAGTTTGACACTCTGCAGAGATTGTACACTTTCACCACAACATTCGATACATCCGTTAGGAACAAATCCTGAATTCACCATACTCAGTATGCGGATAATCAATCCTAACCTTTCAATTACACGCCCTAGTATAAGCACCTCTCCTGTGAGTTTGGCTCCCAACCATGACCAACTGTCATCTTGGGTACTGCATAGGTGGACAATCTTCACAAGGTAGGCTCAGCTCAGACCTTGGCCGTGAGGGAACTGTAGGGGTTCGTAGCATGGAAAACAAAAAAATTCTACCGCATGAACACACAATCAAGATCTAATCTATGATCAAGCCAAGATCTATCTACAAGATTGTAGCAATGAGTTGATAGAATACTAACCCTCGAAGATCCAAAGCGGTTAACGAGAGCAGATTCTCGTGGATGATGTAGTCGTACACTTCCGATCTCAAGATCGCGTAGACGATCCTTTCGGCGCTGCGTTCCGGCAGCGCTTCCGCAGTCGGTCACATGTTCGGTACTCGATGAAAACCTTCCTCTCCCTTGTTCCAGAAGGCAGCGGAGGTTGTAGCACTCTCCTCGCAATTCCGGCAGCACGACGGCGTGGTACTGGAAGTAGAGGGGAGATCTTGCAGGGCTTCGCCTTAAGCCGGAGCGAGTATGGTGGAGTATGAGAGAGGCCTTGGCGATCTACGGTTTAGAGGGCACCAAGGGGAGGGCTTGGTCGGCGGCTAGGGTTTGGGGAAACCCTAACTCGCCGAGTTTAGAGGTGGCCCTAGGCGGCGGCGGCTTGGGAGGAGGCCGGCGGCTTGGGGCTAGGGTTTAAGGTGAGTTGGGTGTCAGGAAGAGGGGGCACCATGCCCCTTCTTTTATAGGTGGGAGGGAGGCGTCTAGGAGGAGGGAGTCCTCCTCCAACTCCTCCTCCTTGGCCGGCGGGTGGAGGGAGTGGGACTTTCTCCCTAAGTAGGTTTCCTACTCTCCCTCCACCAAGCAAACTTGCCGTTTGACTTTTTCAAATTGGCGTTTGACTTTCAAACTAGGATTTGATTTCTCCCTTTATTTTTGCCCAGCCAAGTGAACTAGTACATGATGCAACCATTCCACATTGTCATGACACATTCGTGTACCCTTCCCCTCCGGAGTGCCGGACATTCCGGAACCTTCTAGAACATTCCTGATGAAAACTCCGGAATCATTCCCAAACTCCGAAACATGAGTTTCCTTATATGAATCTTATTCTCCGGACCATTCTGGATGTCCTCGTGATATCCCGGATCCCATCCGAGACTCCAAACAACATTCGGTCTCTTACTCATCATTCCATAACTACTCAACAACATCGAATCCTTAAGTGTGTCTCCCTACGGTTCGTGAATTATGCGGACATGATCGAGACACTTCTCCGATCAATAACCAATAGAGGAATCTGGAAATTCATATGGCTCCCACATATTTCTACGATTACTTTGCGATCGAATGAACCACTTACATACGATACCAATTTCCCTTTATCTCATGATTATCCGAGATTTTGATCGTTGGTATCTCTGCATACCTAGTTCAATCTCGTTACTGATAAGTACTCTTTTCTCGTTCCCATGATATGTGATCCCTTGTGAGCCAGTCACATGCTTGAAAGCTAATTGGATGACATTCCACCGAGAGGGCCCAGAGTATATCTATCCATCATATGGATGGACAAATCCCACTCTTGATCCATGTGCCTCAACACATACTTTCTGAACACTCAATGCCACCTTTATAGCCACCCAGTTACAGTGTGGTGTTTGATGTCATCAAAGCATCCTTCCGGTGATGGTGATTAGCATGATATCATGGTCAAAGGAATTAAGTTACTATGTATCAGAAATCTTATAGCAAATGAACTATATTAAATGACTTGATCTTTATGCTACGCTTAACTATAGGAGTATGTCCATCACATCATTCTCCTAATGATATGACCCTGTTGTTAATAACATCTCTATGTTCCTGATCAGGAAACCATGATCATATATTAACCAACAAGGTAGTTTAACAAGAGGCTTTGTTTACAAATCACACAAGTATTAATGTTTCCGGTTAATACAATTATAGCATGGTATGTAAACATTTATCATAAGTACGAAGATATGATAATAACCACTTTATTATTGCCTCTTGGGCATATCTCCAACAGTCTCCCACTTGCACTAGAGTCAATAATCTAGTTTCAAACCTTTGTGTATTCAACACCTATGGCTTTCTGGTGTCGTATGTACACGATTGCTAGTGGTCAACTGATCTCCGGATCTGACACTTCCAGGTCCGTGTGTAATTGCATGTCTTTGCGTCTCTACACATCACTCATTCTCTAATGAGATGGATTTGTATAAATTTGGTTCTTTGGTGAGACCTTTAGTTCTTTGGGGTTAAAACATGTTGATAATATTGTCGTACAATATATCTTCATAGTATTATCTCGCTGTGAACTACACCTAGTTTGATAACAAACTACTTGACACAAATGCCCTCTTTAGCTGCTATAATAGCAGTCATATACTCAGCCTTTTGTTGTAGTATCTGTCACAATGTCTTAACTTTGGAACTCATCCAAATTCATTATGGAACTTACTTTCCATTACATTGTGCCACCCTTAGTTCAGATTGATATAAACTTAATTTGTACTTTGTGACAAAACTAGTATCAATGTAGTACTTTTACAATGAACTAACCATCTATTTGCCACTTCTACAAAATAATATACTCTTAGTTCTTCCAAAAGATCATAAGAATATCCTTACTATCTTCCAATGATCATCTTATAAATCATTCTGGTATATGCTCATAACATTTAGAGCATAGGACATATCTGGATTTGTACATATCACAGTATGATTGATATAAATACTCTTTGTGATTCCATACATCAAGTATCAATCTATACTTGAATCTTTGTTTCACTTACCAAGTGTCAATACACTTGAATATATCATCAATATTGAACTCATTCAATCCTTTCTATGCAACAAGAACCTTTCTTGTAGTTTCTATATTGAACTCATTCAATACATCATCTATGTACTTTCGGCACAACCATATTAGCGTCTATTGATGCCAAATATTTGGGTTTTGCCTAAATCTTTCATCGGGATGAAATTCTTAATATGTGTTAATAAAAGATACATCATTTCCAATCAACAATATGTCTTCCACATAATGTATTAGAAACATGTCTTAGCGCTCCCACTTAATTTCTTGCAAATGCAAGTATCTTCATCGTCTCTGATGAAATTAAACTCTTTTAACAGTTTCATCATAGTGAAGATTCCAACTCCGCAATGCTCACTTCAACCATTGAAGTTTGCATATGCTTTTTAGCATCCTTTGAATTAACAAAACCCTTTGGATCGTGTTATGCACATGTCCTAGGCAACAATTCTATTAGAAGAACTTGTTTTGTTTATTCAACTACCACATAACAAAATTACATGTAGTGGTTGCTACATTAATCCGTTTAGACTAAATATTGCTATGAAAGATCAAATCTTGTCATAGTTAACGTTTGAACATTGTTGTGAACTCTTTCCCAACATGTCGACTATTTCATAGATGTGAAACATCCATGTCTATTTCTTTATAGATCCAAACCCGACTATAAGGTCTTACACCTTTCTCGAGGGTCCTTCAAGTTCAAAGCTTGATTTCTTGTGTATGGAACTATCACGGATTTTATGGCTTCAAGCCATTTTTACAGCGTCAGAGCCCATCATCGCTTCTTTGCATGTAGTCGTATCATTATTGTCAAATAATGATTTAACTCTCAAATCTTGGTATTTGATTGTTTACCTGACCTATTTGTTTCAATAGGAACTTAGATCTCTGTGACCACAACCTTTGAGGCACATGAGCCTTGAGTATTGTTGCTGCCTCCGAAACACTTTTCGGCGCTGCGGAACTTTGCACATATAGCTAAGGTTCTTTTAACCTTATCAAAGTTCTATTGTCCTCCCACTTATCTTTTCATGAAAAATTCCTTCTCAAAGAAACTTGACGTTCTAAGCGACAAACATTTTTTTGTTTCTGATGTTATGGAGGAATACTTAATAGAATTCGAAATAACATACAAAGACAGGTTCAGCCGACTTTGGTTGCAAACATCTTTCTTATGCATAGCATACCAATGTTTAAGAAAGGACAACTTGGGTTTTATCCCAAACCATAACTTTATATGGTGTCATTTCGACGGATTATGATGGAGCTCTTTTCAGTGGAAAAACGGTAGTATCAAAAGCTTTTAATCTTTAAAATATAATGGCAGTTTTATGAATTACACCTTTGATCTTACCATGTCAAACAAGGTTTAATTACATATCTCGAACGCTCCATACTCTTATGGTGTTTCGGGAAATGCAAATTCACAGAACGATTTCTTAAATCTTAGGTATTATGCTAAACTCGTAACTCAAATATCTTCCTTATGATCTTATCATAAACTATTTATATTCTTGTTACAATGATTTTGCATTTCATCTTGAAAGTCTTTGAACTTTTCAAATGTTTCATACTTCATCCTTATTAAGTAAATATTCATATATTCACTCAAATTTTCGGAGAGAGCATATGAAGTTGAAATCCATCGCTCTTGACTACACATAATGGACTTCATACAACAATATGTACAAGTTCCAATAAGTTAGTCATTCGTTCCCTTTTGGCCTATGAACGAAGTTTTAATTATCTCTAGGAAAGTTTCACAAGCATCATTTGATCAAAAATCAAATAGACTCCAAAATTCCATCCACATGGAGTTTCTTCATGTTTTCTTTCCATTATAATTTAAACGACGATGTCACTTCCTAAGTGATCTTTCAATCAATTTGTCTTTCGACATTTTAGCACTTGTTCTATGGATGTGATTTCTCCAACGAGATTTGTAAATCATCCATCTTTTATGGATTACGTCAATTATTTGAACAACCCTTTTGTTCTCATAACACCTGATAAAACAAATCTTGAAGGCAAGCTTTGATGTTTAACGAGCAACACAATAACACTTTATTTGTTCTCAATGAACATCATCACATATTCTTTTGCTAGTTACTTAGGCCATTGTAGTTCATGAATTCTGTTGTTTCGTATGACGATTCATACCAACAAATTCAGTATTCAATACTTAAGGACCACATTATTTAACAAGCAAAGAATACAACCATAACTCGTATATCCTCTATATACCTAAACTGAACAATTCTAGTCTTTTCTTTTCTGCCATATATTTATAAGATTCTCTTTTAGTATTTTCTGTTTGAAAGAATCTATCAACATCAATAGTGGAGCCATATATATGACACATAGTCCAAAGCATGTATAGTTAAATACCAATGTCTTTGGACTTGCACTTTGAAGTAGATCACCATCATCAAATGTTTGGTTTTCTTTCAAATTCCTTTCTTTTAGTAATCTCTTGGTGTAGTAAACATTTTACCTACATCAAATATTCACCCTTATCATGGAATTATCCATGATCAAGCTACTTTTAGCTTATAACGATGAATCACGAGTATAATGTTGCTTTCCAAAACCTTTTGGAGGTTTAGGACAACTAGTGTCTCCAACCTTTTGCAAATTCTCATCAAATATGAAAACATGACTTTTGCCATATTATACGCTATCATGTTGCAACCAAAACTTCGTTTCAGATATCACAATATCTTCCACACATCATGGTTTCCGAAATAACTCTTTCATATCCTAGATAACCTTGATATTAAGACAATCCTTTAAATATCAAGAATCATGGAGATAAACATGATACTTATATACTAACACCGGAATTGTTACTCTTGATTTAATACCAACTATTAAACTTCATGGAGTAACCGGAACTTACTGAAAGTTTGCAATGGGACTTTTAAACTTTAGATTAACACTTCAAAACAATACGATACCAGTTCGTACAGTAACTAACCAGAATTCTATAGATCTATCATCTCAATTAAAACTAAGCGCAAGGTGGTAAACGGATGCCAATGACTACAACAACTATGCAAATTCACTTTGATTTAATTTATGATAAATAGTGTTCAACTTTTAATCATATTGCTGTTGAACTCCCACTCAAAACAATATCCCTCACATTGTTTTAGTGATCACACGAACCAAATCCACCACATCGAAATCGATCATCATGAGAGTTGATGTAGCTTCAATGGCGAACAATCAACATGTTCATCATATCTACTATATGACTCATGCTTTACCTTTCGGTGATCCGTGTTCCGAGACCATGTCTGTACATGCTAGGCTCGTCAAGATCAAACCTTAGCTTCCGCATGAGCAAATCTGGCTTGCTCACGTTGTATACACTCGCAGAATCTAACACACACGATCATCACGTGATGCTTCAAAACAACGAGCTTTAGCAACGGTGCTTACTAAGGATGAACACTTTAAAACTTGAAATTGTGTGCTTGAGGGATCATCTTATAATGCTACCGTCGTGAACTAAGCAATACAAGATGCATAAAAGGATTAACATCACATGCAATTCATAATATGTGATATGATATGGCCTTTCTTCTTGTGCTTCCGATCTCCATCTTCAAGCACGAACATGATCTCCATCATCACCGGTGTGGCGTCAAGGTCAATGGTGCCGCTTTATGGTTGTCTCCCACCAGCATCAACTATTACAACTACTTTGAATAACAGACACGCAGGACTTAATGGAAACAACCATATGGCTCCTGCCGGTTGCTAACTTACAATAAGGAACATTGCATACATCATATATAATCACAATCATGGCCATATCACATCACAGCACACCCCTGCAAAACAAAGTTAGACGCCTCTAATTTTCTTTGCATGTTTTACGTGGTTTGGGGCTTTCAATAAGTGTCGTTCTAACTTACGAACAAGAAGCACAACATTGATACTAGTATTGTCAATCACCCGTTGTAAATTGAATCTTAACTATGTTGGGAGAAACAGGCACCCGCAAAGCCACTTATGCAACACAAGTTGCATGTCAACCATGGAGCAAGTCTCATGAACGATGTCATGTAAGGTTAGCCCGGGCCGCTTCATCCCACCATCCTGCAAGATGCAAAGTACACAAGAAGCAATCGACAACAAAAGCATCAACGCCCACAATGACCATTGTGTTCTACTCGTGCAACAGATCTACATATAGACACGGCTCTGATACCACTGTAGGGGTTCGTAGCATGGAAAACAAAAAATTTCTACCGCATGAACACACAATCAAGATCTAATCTATGATCAAGCCAAGATCTATCTACTAGATTGTAGCAACGAGTTGATAGAATACTAACCCTCGAAGATCCAAAGCGGTTAACGAGAGCAGATTCTCGTGGATGATGTAGTCGTACACTTCCGATCTCAAGATCGCGTAGACGATCCTTCTGACGCTGCGTTCCGGCAGCGCTTCCGCAGTCAGTCACACGTTCGGTACTCGATGAAAACCTTCCTCTCCCTTGTTCCAGCAGGCAGTGGAGGTTGTAGCACTCTCCTCGCAATTCCGGCAGCACGACGGCGTGGTACCGGAAGTAGAGTGGAGATCTCGCAGGGCTTCGCCTTAAGCCGGAGCGAGTATGGTGGAGTATGAGAGAGGCCTTGGCGATCTACGGTTTAGAGGGCACCAAGGGGAGGGCTTGGTCGGCGGCTAGGTTTTGGGGAAACCCTAACTCGCCGAGTTTAGAGGTGGCCCTAGGCGGCGGATTGGGAGGAGGCCGGCGGCTTGGGGCTAGGGTTTGAGGTGAGTTGGGTGTCAGGAAGAGGGGGCTAGGAGGAGGGAGGGAGGCGGCTAGGAGGAGGGAGTCATCCTCCAACTCCTCCTCCTTGGCCGGCGGGTGGAGGGAGTGGGACTTCCTCCCTAAGTAGGTTTCCCACTCTCCCTCCACCAAGCAAACTTGTCGTTTGACTTTTTCAAATTGGCGTTTGACTTTCAAACTAGGATTTGATTTCTCCCTTTATTTTTTCCCAGCCAACTGACCTAGTACATGATGCAACTATTCCACATTGTCACGACACATTCATGTACCCTTCCCCTCCAGAGTGTCGGACATTCTGGAACCTTCTAGAACATTCCTGATGAAAACTCCGGAATCATTCCCAAACTCCGAAACAGGACTTTCCTTATATGAATCTTATTCTCCGGACCATTCCGGATCTCCTCGTGATATCCCGGATCCTATCCGAGACTCCGAACAACATTCGGTCTCTTACTCATCATTACATAACTACTCAACAACATCGAATCCTTAAGTGTGTCTCCCTACGGTTCGTGAATTATGCGGACATGATCGAGACACTTCTCTGATCAATAACCAATAGAGGAATCTGGAAATTCATATGGCTCCCACATATTTCTAAGATTACTTTGCGATCGAATGAACCACTTACATACGATACCAATTTCCCTTTGTCTCACGATAGTTTACTTATCCGAGGTTTTGATCGTTGGTATCTCTGCATACCTAGTTCAATCTCGTTACTGATAAGTACTCTTTTCTTGTTCCAGTGATATGTGATTCCTTGTGAGCCAGTCACATGCTTGCAAGATAATTGGATGACATTCCACCGAGAGGGCCCAGAGTATATCTATCCGTCATATGGATGGACAAATCTCACTCTTGATCCATGTGCCTCAACACATACTTTTCGAACACTCAATGCCACCTTTATAGCCACCCACTTACGGTGTGGTGTTTGATGTCATCAAAGCATCCTTCCGGTGATGGTGATTAGCATGATCTCATGGTCGAAGGAATTAGGTTACTATGTATCAGAAAGCTTCTAGCAAATGAACTATATTAAATGACTTGATCTTTATGCTACGCTTAACTATAGGAGTATGTCCATCACATCATTCTCCTAATGATATGACCCTGTTGTTAATAACATCTCTATGTTCATGATCAGGAAACCATGATCATATATAACCAACAAGCTAGTTTAACAAGAGGCTTTACTAGGGACTCTTTTATGTTTACAAATCACACAAGTATTAATGTTTCCGGTTAATACAATTATAGCATGGTATGTAAACATTTATCATAAGTATGAAGATATGATAATAACCACTTTATTATTGCCTCTTGGGCATATCTCCAACAGGAACTAATACTAAGGTATATAAGTTTCCAGTCAAGCCCTACCCAATCTTGGGGTATTGTGGTCGTACGATAAAATTGGAATGGTATCGCATCCAGACAACCATCAGTTTTCTAAAGGGCTAAGGCTCATGCCTCATCATTTTAATCACCAAAATCATCAGGTGTTTGGAAACACATGTCCAAAACATTTCAATAGAATGATTCATCATTCCAAGGTTTTCATAACCATTTTTCCACCAAGTATTCCCATCTAAAGTTGATCAAGTTTTATGCTTAGCACTAGCATATACAGGTGGGGGTAAGCAATAATGAGGGGTGGTAAACTAGTGGAGTTCTAACTAAGTTCCATCTCATGCCTTAAGATGACATCAAGATTATCTAGCTTAGGCCAAATTTTATGCTTTTTATGCAACCTTCAAATATCCTTCTAGTATCTACCATTTATTTCAGTAAACTCTAAGTAAGAGTTTTGATAAAGAAATAAAGTAATAGACTTGCAAATAAAACTAGGATGGTTTATCAAGTTGTATAATTGCTAAGTTAATAGCTTGCATAGATCAATTGATGTAGTAAGGCTTGCTAAATTGCAAGTGTTAGCTTGCACATTCACTAGTAGTATTAGGCTTGCTAAAGTAGAGTATCTTGCAAGTTTTAGCTTGCCTTGTGCAGAGCAGTGGTTGAAGTTCTCCTCGGCTTCTTCTTCGTAGTATCCTCCTTCCTCCTCGTATCCTTGGCCGGTACTAGCGTCTATAAATAAATACGAGGTACACAATCACCAAACAATACTTAACTACTTGCAATCATCACACACAAGGGTCCTATAGATGATCTAACATCATCACTAACATTACAAGATTAAAGCTTGGTTTAATTCCTTTTATTTTTAGAAAAGTAATTTCTACTCATTGAAAAACTACTTAAGATTTAATATTCTCCAAACCAAACATGGGATCATGTTGACACATGTCATCACCACATTTGTTAGTCCATGGGAATATGATTTAAAGTGGTGTCACAACTTAATAAGGTTTTACCCTTTTATTTTAATTATTTAAAGTGGCTAGAAATGCCTATGTAGCATTCTTTTATTACTTGAACATTATTTCTGAAGGTAAACCTATATATTTTTGTATATTCTGAAAGGTATGGTTAAATGTGATTTTTGAGAGTTGGAATCAACTCAAAAGCTATTATGGTTTAAATTTGAAAAATGTTTGAATGCAGAAAAGCTTCTGAGTTGTTATTTTTACCATGAGTGATCTATAGATCCAAATGACTTGAATCCAACGGGCTTGGATTTAGCATTCTCAGGCCTTTCTAACAAAATTGGTTTCATTCAATTTGGTGCACCGAATCGATCTGGGTTGATTTTTGAAGTTCGGTACAGAAGTGAGTTTGAAATAAAATGGAAAAGGTTTAATTCAAATAAATGGGCTGCGCGGGAAAAGTTAACGGGCCGGCCTGCTAAGCGCAGTGCTCCCGCGGGCTGCTTAAGTGGATGTCCCCACTCGTCAGTGAGACAGGGAGGGGTGCGTTCGATCTAGTTCTAATCCAACGGCTGAGAGTCATCGTCGACGTTGAGCAACGCCGGCGAGAAAGAAACCTAGAGCGGCCATTGAGGGGTGCTGGGGGCTCACCGGGGTGCAGGCGAGGGTCGGCGAGGCGGGCGAACGACGAAGTCGACGACGGCGAACTCAGGGGTGGTCGCGGCAGCTCCTGGGATGGACGAAATCGATGGCGCCCTTCTTCTCCAGAGGCGGCAGGCTCTAGTGAAATTCCTGCGAGGTGGTGCTCGCCTTGCTCCGGGAACGGTGTGGCACGATCAGTGAGGATAGGGGAGTGAGATGGTGTGAAGAAATCGACTGGGGGTGGCCTCTATTTATAGTCGATCGAGGGGACCAACGGGGCGCACGGTGAGCTCGTCGGGGGGCGATGTTACAGGCGTCTATTGGCATGGGCGAAGGTAGGGGGCGTTGCGGTGTTCCCTGGCGATGCTCAACGACATGGTTTTGAGGCGTGGGGCGGTGCGGCTTGGTCTGGAACATGCGACGCTCTGCGCGGCAGAGGCGGCATCTTCAACGGCGAGCGGTGGCTGTGCGTCACGGGGAGGCGAACGAGGATGTCTGGTGGTCTCCTGGGTCGGTGGTGATCGTGTATGCGCGCGGTCAGGGCGGCGCGCGGTCTATGGGCCTCGGTCGAGGGTGGCGCTCTGGCGCACGCTCGGCATGGTCGCTGGCGGTCTGGGCGCGTTCTGTGCATGTGGTCCAGGGCTTGGCCACGCTCGCGGCTGGGACAGGGAGTGGCGGTGGACGGTGGGCTGCCTCTCAGACATGCTGGCTAGGCTTGCTTTTCTTCCTAGCTTGCTGTCGACATGGGGGTGACATGGGTGTGCTCGGCTGTTCACCATTGATGGAAATGCCAAGCTTACAGTGATGCTAAGGGTTAGTTTAGGTTGTTAGATGATCTACTAAGGCTAGGGGTGTCCAGAGAGGGAACAAGTTAGGCTTCAATCACTGCTCACTATAGTGTTTAGATTTTGTATGATTTGTGTCTCTGCAACCTGTTTGATGAAATGGCCGCATGAAATCAAGTTTTGAATTTTGAAAAGATTTTTTGTGGGTTTGCTAGATTGATGCTGGTGAGTCTGCAGATGCTTGGGTTTTGAAATTTGAGCTTGTTTGAGTGGTTTTTGAAAAAGTAGGATCTTCCCATATGATAAAGATTCAATTTTGAATTGTCATTTAAACTACGCATTTGAAAGTTTCTGGATGATCACAAAGTGGGCCTTGATACCTTGTTATGAGTACATTCAAGGGGTGCAAAGATCCAGAAAAGTTTCCATTAGGTTCTAAAAGTTTGAGACAACCAAATTAGGCATGGGAGTTAAATTGGTCAAAATGACCATTCCTTTATTTTATTGGTTTTGATTTATTTGTCTTTAGGAAAAGTTTGGGAAATGTTTAGATGATGTTTATTTCACCTAAGAAACATTTTACAAGCAAGGAAACACACAAACAAGGTGGTTCAAAAGAATTTCAAATTAAATGCATACACATATGCATGCCTTCATAATTTTAATTAGAATTTTTTTTTGTTAACCCTAAATTTGATGATTAGAGTTTGATGATTGTAGTTTAATATTTTTGGGAAGTTACAAACGTTCCCCCCTTAAACAAAATCTCGTCCCGAGATTTGAAAAAGGACGAAAAGATTACCTAGGATTTGAAGAGATCGGGAAACTCCGTCCTGATGTGATCTTCGCGTTCCCAGGTAGCTTCCTCTTCTGTGTGGTTGCTCCACTGAATCTTGAGAAACTTGATGCTTCGGGTTCTGGTGGTTCGGAAAGCTTCTTCAAAAATACGGATGGGTACTTCAGGATAGGTCAGGTCATCGTTGATCTCTATGGTCCGGTGATCGATATTTTTGAACACTTCGGTCTTCTCGGGGACTTCGAGACACTTGCGAAGTAACGAGATATGGAACACATTGTGCACGGCTGACATCTCTTCGGGTAGTTCCAATTGATACGGCACTTCTCCTCGACGGTTCAGAATTTTGAAAGGTCCGATATATCTGGGGGCTAACTTTCCTTTGAGTTGGAAACGCTGCATTCCCTTCAATGGCGACACTTTCAGATAAACAAAATCTCCTATGTTGAAGGAGAGGTCTCGATGTCTCTTGTCGGCGTAACTCTTCTGTCGGGATTGGGCAGTCTTGAGGTGCTCACGAATCTTGTGAACCTTCTCTTCTTCTTCTCTTAGGATGTCGGGTCCGAAGATCTGACTCTCTCCTACTTTCGACCAGTTCAAAGGGGTGCGACACTTTCTTCCGTACATGAATTCAAATGGGGCCATTTGCAAACTGGCTTGATAACTATTGTTGTATGAAAATTTTGCGAACGGCAGACAGTCTTCCCACTTGGATCCATATTCTAACACACATGCTCTCAGCATATCTTCGAGTATTTGATTTACTCGCTCCGTTTGTCCATCGGTCTGAGGGTGATACGCGGTACTGAAATCTAGACGGGTTCCTAAACCTTCTTGAACTTTCTTCCAGAATCTCGAGGTAAACTGAGTTCCTCAATCCGATACTATGTTCTTGGGGACTCTGTGCAAACTAATGATTCTAGCGATGTACAACTCTGCTAGTTTCGAACTCTGATATGTGGTCTTGACAGGCAAGAAATGGGCGACTTTGGACAATCTGTCCACTATGACCCAGATAGAGTCATTTCCCCTACTAGAAGTAGGTAGTCCAGTGATAAATTCCATTCCTACAGAATCCCATTTCCATTCCGGAATCTGCAAGGGTTGCAACAATCCAGTGGGTCTTTGATGTCCTGCCTTGACTCGCTGACAAATATCACACTTGGCGATATAGCTTCTGATTTCTCTCTTAATCTTATGCCACCAAAATTGCTCTTTTAAATCTTGATACATCTTAGTTCCTCCGGGATGGATAGAATAAAGAGTATCATGAGCCTCCTTCAGAATCACTTCTTTCAACTCAGAGTCTGCTGGTACACAAAGGCGTCCTTTGTCCCACAAAACTCCTTCTTCGTCCTCGGTGAATCCGGGTACTTTGCCTGTACCGATACGACGCTTGATTCCATCAATACTAGCATTTCCCTTCTACGCCTCTTTAATCTGACTGATCAAAGTGGGCTGAAGTTCTATGCTAGCCAGAAATCCTTCACTTACTAATTCTATTCGAAAATCTTCTAGCTCTTTGTGCAGACTTGGTTGCTCCTTCAAAATCATGGAGTTCAAGCGGCACGGCAATCTGCTAAGGGCATCGGCTACTATGTTGGCTTTACCAGGGAGATAGTGAATGTCCAGATCGTAATCCTTGATTAGCTCAATACATCTTCTTTGTCTCATATTCAGCTCCTTCTGAGTGAATATATACTTCAGAATCTTGTGATCCGAATAAATCTCACAACGGTTTCCCATCAGGTAATGTCTCCATGTTTTTAAGGCTAGAACTACGGCTGCAAGTTCGACGTCATGGGTTGGGTAGTTTTGCTCATGTTGCTTCAATTTTCGAGATAGATAAGATATAACTTTTCCTTCTTGCATTAGCACACATCCGAGACCGATCTTGGATGCGTCACAATACACATCAAAGGGCTTTGTGATATCCGGCATGATCAAGATTGGGGCTGAAATCAATCTCCTCTTGAGTTCTTGAAAACTCGCTTCACATTTGTCGGTCCATTCAAACTTCTTGTCCTTCTTCAGCAATTGGGTCATGGGTCTGGCGATACTAGAGAATCCTTCTACGAATTTGTGGTAATATCCTGCCAATCCGAGAAATGCACGAACTTGGGTTTGAGTGGTTGGGGCTTGCCAATCTTCTACATCTTTCACTTTGGCAGGGTCAACGGCAATTCCTTCGGCTGATACAATGTGACCGAGGAATCCTACCTCCTGTAACCAGAATTCACATTTGCTAAACTTTGCATACAGCTGATGCTCTCTAAGGGTTCCAAGAATGGTCCTTAGGTGTAGCTCATGTTCTTCTTCTGATCTAGAATAAATCAGAATGTCATCGATGAAAACAACGACAAACTTATCCAGGAAGTCCATAAAAATCTTATTCATGAGATTCATGAAATAAGAGGGGGCATTGGTTAATCCTAAAGACATGACCGTATACTCATACAATCCATATCTGGTGGTAAAGGCAGTCTTTGGAATATCCTCTGCACGAATTTTGAGTTGATGATAGCCAGTCCTAAGATCAATCTTAGAAAACACTTTTGGCACTGGTCAACTGATCAAACAAATCTTCTATCTTGGGCAAGGGATACTTGTTCTTGATGGTGACATCATTCAATTTTCGATAATCCGTACACAAACGGTTACCTCCATCCTTCTTGTCCACAAACAAGACAGGTGATCTCCAAGGTGACGCACTTGGTTGAATCAATCCAATTTCCAGCATGGAATCCAGTTGCTTCTTCAGTTCTGTGAGCTCTGACGGGTTCATACTATATGGTCTCTGGGCTATGGGTCCGGTTCCAGGAATTAGTTCAATGATAAACTCGATATCCCGATCTGGGGGCATACTGGGCGAAACATCTGGAAATACATCGGGGTATTCACAGACTATCCGGACTTGGTCAATGGTAGGTTGGGATATACTCTTGTTGCATTTGAATTGGCGAGGTAAGGTTTCAGATATATGCTCGACTGATATTCCGGCGGTACTGGTCATGGTTATGGCTTTCTTGGCACAGTCAATTAATCCTTTATGTTTGGACATCCAATCCATTCCTAGTACTACTTCCAAACCTTTAGTTCCAAGTACTATGAGATTTGCATAAAAATCTATGCCATGGATTCGGATAGGGAAATTTGCCTAGCCTTGGTGGTTGATCCTGAAGGGAATATGCCCTGAGAGGCAATAATAAAGTGTTTATTATGTGTATTCCAAGTATATGATATATGTTTATTTTGCATGCTATAATTGTATTAATACGGAAACGTTAATACATGTGTGTTTAATAAACAAACAGAAAGTTCCTAGTTATGCCTCTCTCATAAACTAGCTCGTTGATTAACAAGATGATCAAGGTTTCCTGATCATGGACATTGGATGTTGTTAATAACGGGATCACAACATTAGTGTAATGGTGTGATGAACATTCATCCGAAGTATAGCATTACGATCAAAGTCATTGAGTTTATATTGCTATAACAACTTACGAAGTGATCCTAATCCTTAGACCATGAGATCATGTCAATCACTAACACCGGAAGAGTTTCTTGATAACATCAAACGTCACACCGTAACAGGGTGATTATAAAGATGGATTCAGAACTAATAAAGTGTTATGTTGAGGCTCATGGATCGAGAGTGGAATTTGTTCATCCCGATGACGGATAGATATACTCTGGGCCCTCTCGGTGATATCACATTGATTAGCTTGCAAGCAAGTGATTTGATCACTAGAATGTTATATCACAGGAACGAGAAAAGAGTGCATGTCGGTAACGAGATCAAACTAGGTATGGAGATACCGATGATCGAATCTCGGACATGTAATATATCGTGAAACAAAGGGATTAAGATACTAGCGTAAAAGGTTCCGACGATCACAAGAAAGTCATCGTTGAATGTGTGGGAGTCAGTATGGGTCTCCAGATCCCGCTTCTGATTATTGATCTGAGAGGGGTCTCGATCATGTCCGCATTATTCACGAACCGTAGGGTGACACACTTAAGAGACACCGACATCCAATTGGAGCAAATGTTTCATGCCGAAAGAATGAACAAGCGCAGGAATTTATTTCACTAGATACCGAAACAGGTTTTCGGGTGAAATTGCATAAAGTGGTTATGCATGTGAAATAGAATTCTAGCAAGGGGTTATTTGTGAATGTTTGTCATTAAAGTAATTGACAAAATTCTGAATAAAATAAAAGAGTTTTATTTAATGAGAGTTTGCATTAAATTTGGTGGAAATTTAATGGGAATTTGAGTGGACTTTTGAGTGGAGGAAATTTAAAGGGCATTTTGTGAGTGGAGTGTCCACCCACATGAATGAAGGAGGGGAGGGGGCATCCCCCATGGCCGGCGGCCACCCCCTTGGGTGCCCCCCTCCTCCTATAAAAGGAGCCCCCCTCCTCACTTGTCTCTCACACCTCCTCGTGAAGGATCTCTCTCCCCCTCTAGAATTTATCCCCCATGGTCTCGGACTAGCGAGATACATGTTCCCGGTGGCTATTCGGCAAGAAAGAGTTGTGCTTCCGCTGCATCGCTGGAGCGAGGAGGCGGAGGTTGCTCGGTGCCTCGAACGTGTGTGCGAGCACGGATGCGCTGCTGATTTGCGGCGCTAGGACTTCCTCTCGATCTTGAGATCGGCAAGAGATCGTCTACATCAACCACGAGTTGAACTCGTTAAGCTTTGTAGGTCTTCAAGGGTATGTTCTCTACGGATATACATCCGCCCGTTGTTTGTATCTAGTAGATGGATCTTGGTATATAGTTCACATCGTAGGAAAATTTTTGTTTTCTATGCTGCGAACCCTACAGTGGTATCAGAGCCGGATCTATGCGTAGATACTTTACACGGGTAGTACACATATGAGTATGTGGGCGATGATGATCATGTTCTTGCTCCTTTGTTGTAATTTTGGATATTGGTGGCATAGTGGGATGAAGCGGCCCGGACAAACTTTACATGTCCTCGCACATGAGACCTGTTCCACGCTTGACATGCAACTAGTTTGCATAAGTGGCTAGCGGGTGTTTGTCTCTCCTACTATAGTCAATATCTATTTTGCAAGCGAGTTGTCAACAATTTGATTATCCTCGTTGTGGTTCATGTTCGTAGGTAAGAACGGTTCTATCTCGAAAGCCCTAAGCCACGTAAAACTTGCAATGGATAAATTAGAGGCGTCTAGTTTAGATTGTTGCTGGGCTAGTGTTATGATATGGTAGTGTTGTAAGTAGAAGTATGAGATGATACTCTTACAACACACATAGCGTGTAAAATCCATAGACCTTGGATTTACACATATAGGTATGATAGTGATCATACCACGATGCACATGATAGAGATCATCTGCGGGAACCATATAATTTCACTAATAAACATATGATGTTTGATAGCATCTTATATTGCTTGTTTAGCGCTTTGTTAGCATAATAAGATGATCCCTCATTTAAATATCAAGATAAGAATGTGTTCTTCCTTTAGTATGCACCGATTATGTTTTCGTCGCTCCAAGACATCACGTGATGATCGGGTGTTCTTGGATCCACGACCATATTTCGGGTGTAAAACAGTTACACATGCGAATACTAAGGTTCTAACTTGGCGAGCCTAGCATGTACAGACATGGCCTCGGAACACGGACCGAAAGGTTAAGCATGAGTCATATAGTTGATATGATGCCCATTTGATGCTCGCCTTTGAAGCTATACCGACTCACGTGATGATCGGACTTGGTGTAGTGGATTTGGTTCATGTAATCACCAAAAAGGCACGAGGGATGTCATTTTTGAGTGGGAGTTCATTCGTAATAAAGATTAGTTGAACTCAATCTATCATACACTTAGTCTAAACTTTATAAATTCTGTTGTAGATGGCACCACCTGCTTTTAATTTCAATGTGTTCATGGAGAAAGAGAAACTAGCAACGAACGGTAGCAACTTTACCGAATGGGCCATGAATTTGAGGATTCTCCTCTCTGCTGCACAAAAACAATATGTGCTAGAAGCGCCGTTAGGCCCCCCACCTTTTGATGATGCCCCTGACGAGGAGAAGAATGTCTATCAGACTCGTCAGGAGGACCACAACTTAGTTCATTGCGGCATATTGTATGGGCTAGAGCCAGAACTTCGAAAGCGTTTCGAAAACGGCAATGCATTTGATACAATGGGTGAGTTGAAAATGATTTTCGACACACATGCTGCTGTAGAGAGCTACAACGCTTCAGAAAAGTTCTTTAGCTGCATGATGGAAGAGCACAGCTCCGTTAGTGAGCATGTACTCAAGATTTCGGGTTACGCCGATAAGCTTGTGTCCTTGGGAATATCGATTCCCATTGACTTAGGCATCCATCGTGTTCTGCAGTCTCTGCCACCTAGCTATAAGAGCTTTGTGATGAACTATAATATGCAAGGCATGAAGAAGTCTCTCCCCGAGCTTCTGTCAATGCTTAAAACTGCAGAAGTGGAGATCAAAAAGGAACATCAAGTGTTGATGATCAATAGGAACACTGGTTTCAAGAAAGACAAGAAGGGAAAACGGAAGGGAAGTAAGGGCGGCAAGCCGGTTTCCGCGCCTGAAAAGAAACCTCGAGTTGGACCTAAGTCTGATTCCGAGTGCTACTATTGTAAGGGGACTGGCCATTGGAAGCGCAACTGCCCCAAGTATCTGGCAGACAAGAAGGCCGGCAAGGCAAACAAAGGTATATATGATATACATGTTATTGATGTGTACTTGACTAGTGCTCGCAGTAGCACCTGGGTATTTGATACCGGTTCAGTTGCTAATATTTGTAACTCGAATCAGGGGCTGCGGAACAAGCGACCGCTAGCAAGGGGTGAGGTCAAGATGCGTGTCGGCAATGGATCAAGTGTTGATGTGATCGCCGTCGGAACGCTGCCTCTCCACTTACCATCGGGATTAGTTATAAACTTGAATAAATGTTATCTGGTGCCTACACTGAGCATGAACATTGTATCTGGATCGTGTTTGATGCGAAGTGGTTATTCATTTAAATCCGAGAACAATGGTTGTTCCATTTATATGAATGAAATCTTTTATGGTCATGCACCGATGATGAATGGTTTATTTCTATTAGATCTCGATGATAATGTTACACATATTCATAATGTTGATGCTAAAAGGATTAAACTTAATGATGATATATCCGCATATATGTGGCACTGCCGTCTAGGTCATATTGGCGTTAAACACATGAAGAAGCTCCATTCGGATGGACTTTTGGAATCACTTGATTATGAATCATTTGTTTGATACATGTGAGCCATGCCTTATGGGCAAGATGACTAGAACGCCGTTTTCCGGTTCAATGGAACGGGCGACAGATTTATTGGAAATCATACATTCTGATGTATGTGGTCCAATGAGTGTGTCGGCGCGAGGTGGATATCGTTATTTTGTTACTTTCACGGATGATTTGAGTAGATACGGTTATATCTACTTGATGAAACACAAGTCTGAAACCTTTGAAAAGTTCAAGGAATTTCAGAATGAAGTGGAAAATCATCGTAATAGAAAGATCAAATTTCTACGGTCTGACCGTGGAGGTGAGTATCTAAGTTACGAGTTTAGCACTCACATGAAAGAGTGTGGAATTGTTTCACAACTCACACCTGCCGGAACACCACAGCGAAATGGTGTGTCGGAACGTCGTAATCGTACTTTATTAGATATGGTTCGATCTATGATGTCTCTGACGGACTTGCCATTGTCATTTTGGGGATATGCACTAGAAACTGCTGCATTCACTTTAAATCGGGCACCATCTAAATCCGTTGAAAAGACACCGTATGAATTGTGGTTTGGAAACAAACCTAAGCTGTCATTTCTTAAAGTTTGGGGATGCGATGTTTATGTGAAGAAACTTCAACCGGATAAACTCGAACCCAAAGCGGAAAAATGCGTCTTCATAGGATACCCTAAAGAAACTATTGGGTATTCCTTCTATCACAGATCCGAGGGCAAGGTTTTTGTTGCCAAGAATGGATCCTTTCTAGAGAAAGAGTTTCTCGCGAAAGGTGTGAGTAGTCGGAAGGTAGAACTCGAAGAGGTTGTGGAACCTTCTCTTCAAAGTATGGCGAGTAGCGCAGCGTCGGAAGTTGTTCCGGAGTTGGCTCCACCTGTTGAAGAGGGAACTAATGATAATGATCATGAAACTCCGAAAGAGAGTACTACCGAACCTCGCAGGTCAAACAGGACGCGTGCAGCTCCCGAGCTGTACGGAAATCCTATCATGAATTTCATGGTTGATGAAAATGATGACCCTGTGACGTATGAAGAAGCGATGATGAGCCCGGATTCCAACAAATGGTTAGAAGCCATGAAATCCGAGATGGAATCCATGTATGAAAATCAAGTTTGGAACTTGGTGGAACTACCTCACGGCCGAAAGGTCGTGGAGAACAAATGGATTTTCAAAAAGAAAACTGATGCTTATGGTAATGTGACCGTCTATAAAGCTCGACTTGTCGCAAAGGGGTTTCGACAAATTCAAGGAGTTGACTACGATGAGACTTTCTCTCCCGTAGCGATGCTAAAGTCAGTTAGGATTATGTTAGCAATTGCTGCATATTTCGATTATGAGATATGGCAGATGGATGTCAAAACCGCGTTTCTCAATGGGAATATTGAAGAAGAGTTGTATATGATACAACCAAAGGGTTTTGTCGATCCTAAGGATGCTAACAAGGTGTGCAAGCTTCAGCGATCCATCTATGGATTGAAGCAAGCATCACGAAGTTGGAATCTCCGCTTTGATGAGGTGATCAAAGAGTTTGGATTTGTCCAAACTTATGGAGAAGCTTGTATTTACAAGAAAGTGAGTGGGAGCAATGTGGCATTTCTGATATTATATGTGGATGACATATTATTGATCGGAAATGATATAGATCTTTTAAACAGTGTTAAAAGTTATCTAAACAGCAAATTTTCAATGAAGGACCTAGGTGAAGCGTCATACATATTAGGCATAAAGATCTATAGAGATAGATCTAGGCGCCTAATAGGGCTATCGCAAAATACATACCTTGATAAGATTTTAAAGAAGTTTAAAATGGACGGAAGTAAGAAGGGGTTCTTACCTATGTTGCAAGGCAAGACATTGAGTAAGACTCAAAGTCCGGCTTCGACGCAAGAAAGAGAGATAATGGACAAAGTCCCATATGCTTCAGCCATAGGCTCTATAATGTACGCCATGCTATGTACAAGACCGGATGTGGCACATGCTATTAGTTTGACTAGTAGGTACCAATCGGATCCAGGTTCGGAACACTGGATAGCGGTCAAGAATATCCTTAAGTACTTAAGAAGAACTAAGGATATGTTTCTTGTATACGGAGGTGAAGAAGAGCTCGTCGCTAAGTGTTATGTCGACGCTAGCTTTGACACCGATCCGGATGACTCTAAGTCTCAATCCGGATACGTATTTCTCATGAATGGCGGAGCGGTTAGTTGGAGGAGCTCCAAACAACCTGTGGTAGCGGGATCAACAACGGAGGCCGAATATGTTGCTGCTTCAGAAGCGGCTCAGGAAGCAGTTTGGATGAAGGAGTTCATATCCGAACTAGGAGTGGTGGCAAACGCATTGGACCCAATGGTGATCTATTGTGACAACAATGGTGCCATTGCCAATGCCAAAGAGCCAAGGTCTCACAAGCATTCCAAGCATATTAAGCGCCGGTTTCACTCCATCCGCGAGCATGTCAAGGATGGAGATATAAAGATTTGTAAAGTACATACGGATCTCAATGTAGCAGATCCGTTGACTAAAACTCTCCCTAGAGCAAAACATGATCAACACCAGAACTCAATGGGTGTTAGATTTATCACTATGTAACTAGATTATTGTCTCTAGTGCAAGTGGGAGACTGAAGGGAATATGCCCTGAGAGGCAATAATAAAGTGTTTATTATGTGCATTCCAAGTATATGATATATGTTTATTTTGCATGCTATAATTGTATTAATACGGAAACGTTAATACATGTGTGTTTAATAAACAAACAGAAAGTTCCTAGTTATGCCTCTCTCATAAACTAGCTCGTTGATTAACAAGATGATCAAGGTTTCCTGATCATGGACATTGGATGTTGTTAATAAC
Source organism: Avena atlantica (assembly GCA_910589765.1). Lineage (NCBI taxonomy): Eukaryota > Viridiplantae > Streptophyta > Magnoliopsida > Poales > Poaceae > Avena > Avena atlantica. The sequence goes on from OU342737.1 coordinate 175,394,418, forward strand.
GGGATCACAACATTAGTGTAATGGTGTGATGAACATTCATCCGAAGTATAGCATTACGATCAAAGTCATTGAGTTTATATTGCTATAACAACTTACGAAGTGATCCTAATCCTTAGACCATGAGATCATGTCAATCACTAACACCGGAAGAGTTTCTTGATAACATCAAACGTCACACCGTAACAGGGTGATTATAAAGATGGATTCAGAACTAATAAAGTGTTATGTTGAGGCTCATGGATCGAGAGTGGAATTTGTTCATCCCGATGACGGATAGATATACTCTGGGCCCTCTCGGTGATATCACATTGATTAGCTTGCAAGCAAGTGATTTGATCACTAGAATGTTATATCACAGGAACGAGAAAAGAGTGCATGTCGGTAACGAGATCAAACTAGGTATGGAGATACCGATGATCGAATCTCGGACATGTAATATATCGTGAAACAAAGGGATTAATATACTAGCGTAAAAGGTTCCGACGATCACAAGAAAGTCATCGTTGAATGTGTGGGAGTCAGTATGGGTCTCCAGATCCCGCTTCTGATTATTGATCCGAGAGGGGTCTCGATCATGTCCGCATTATTCACGAACCGTAGGGTGACACACTTAAGAGACACCGACATCCAATTGGAGCAAATGTTCCATGCCGAAAGAATGAACAAGCGCATGAATTTATTTCACTAGATACCGAAACAGGTTTTCGGGTGAAATTGCATAAAGTGGTTATGCATGTGAAATAGAATTCTAGCAAGGGGTTATTTGTGAATGTTTGTCATTAAAGTAATTGACAAAATTCTGAATAAAATAAAAGAGTTTTATTTAATGAGAGTTTGCATTAAATTTGGTGGAAATTTAATGGGAATTTGAGTGGACTTTTGAGTGGAGGAAATTTAAAGGGCATTTTGTGAGTGGAGTGTCCACCCACATGAATGAAGGAGGGGAGGGGGCAGCCCCCATGGCCGGCGGCCACCCCCTTGGGTGCCCCCCCTCCTCCTATAAAAGGAGCCCCCCTCCTCACTTGTCTCTCACACCTCCTCGTGAAGGATCTCTCTCCCCCTCTAGAATTTATCCCCCATGGTCTCGGACTAGCGAGATACATGTTCCCGGTGGCTATTCGGCAAGAAAGAGTTGTGCTTCCGCTGCATCGCTGGAGCGAGGAGGCGGAGGTTGCTCGGTGCCTCGAACGTGTGTGCGAGCACGGATGCGCTGCTGATTTGCGGCGCTAGGACTTCCTCTCGATCTTGAGATCGGCAAGAGATCGTCTACATCAACCACGAGTTGAACTCGTTAAGCTTTGTCGGTCTTCAAGGGTATGTTCTCTACGGATATACATCCGCCCGTTGTTTGTATCTAGTAGATGGATCTTGGTATATAGTTCACATCGTAGGAAAATTTTTGTTTTCTATGCTGCGAACCCTACAGATCCGGGAATTTGAACGATCATAACATGCTCCAGTTTGGTTGGTTGAATTTTACTAGTGCATGCAAATTCTTCGGTGACAAATGAATGCGATGCACCAGAATCAAACAACACTCGTGCAAGTACTGAATTAACAGAAAACATACCCAGCACGACGTCTGACGCTTCCTGAGCTTCTTCATCATGCATGAGAAAAAGACGGCCGTTGGGGTTGAGTGAATTCCCTGGGGCAAATCTTCTTCCTGGCTGAACACGACGCTGCTGCTGAGCTGGGACATTGGCATTAGGGACTGTAGCATTCTTCTTGTTGGGGCACTCGTTGGAATAGTGGCTTTTATTTCCACAGTCATAACAAGTCACTTGCGACTTGTCCTTGGCTGCTACAGGCACAGCATTGCTTCCAGTCCTCGGGTCAGTGTTGGTGTTGGCAGTAACATTGCTATTGTTGAACTTGGGTGGGGCACGATTGAAATTGCTAGAATTGCCGGGGTTGTTGTGATTTCCTCCAGGTCTAGGGTTTCCACGGTTGGGATAGGTCGGACGGTTCAACGGGGGTCTGTTGGTCCTTGGGGCAAATCCTGGAGATGGGTTAGGGAGATACTTTGGGGTCTGATGGGTTCCTGGCTGATGCATCATACGACGCTTGCGGTTCTCATTGGCTTGGTTGATCTTTCCTTCCATCTGGATAGCAGAGTCGACAAGGGCTTCAATATCCGCAAAGGGGGTATTGACTAACACCGTCTGCATCTCATCATGCAGATGTAGGGTTCGCGGCATAGAAAACAAAAAATTTCCTACGATGGGAACAGCTATGTACCAAGATCTATCTACTAGATACAAACAACGGGCGGATGTATATCCGTAGAGAACATACCCTTGAAGACCGACAAAGCTAAACTCGTGGTTGATGTAGACGATCTCTTGTCGATCTCAAGATCGAGAGGAAGTCCTAGCGCCGCAAAACAGCAGCGCATCCGTGCTCGCACACACGTTCGAGGCACCGAGCAACCTCTGCCTCCTCGCTCCAGCGATGCAGCGGAAGCACAACTCTTTCTTGCCGAATAGCCACCGGGAACATGTATCTCGCTAGTCCGAGACCATGGGGGATAAATTCTAGAGGGGGAGAGAGATCCTTCACGAGGAGGTGTGTTGTGAGAGGAGGAGAGGGGGGCCTTTTATAGGGGAGAGGGGGGGCACCCAAGGGGCATGGCGCCCAGCCATGGGGCTGCCCCCACCTCTTCCACATTCATGTGGGTGGAGCTCCCACTCAAAATGAAAAGCCTCCACTCCCATTAAAAAGCCTCCACTCAAAAATCCACTCACATGCATTAAATTTCCACCAAATTTAATGCAAGCTCTCATTTAAATAAAACTCTTTTATTTATTTATTCAGAATTTTGTTAATTACTTTAATTAACAAACATTCACATAAAACCCCTTGCTAGTATTCCATTTCACATGCAGAACCAGTTTCAGCAATTTCAACCGAAACAGTTTCGGTGTCTAGTGAAATAAATTCCTGCGCTTTCCTTTTCTTTTCGGCATGAAACTTTTGCTCCAATTGGATGTCTGTGTCTCTTAAGTGTGTCACCCTACGGTTCGCGAATAATGTGGACATGATCGAGACCCCTCTCAGATCAATAATCAGAAGCGGGATCTGGAGACCCATACTGACTCCCACACATTCAACGATGACTTTCTTGTGATCGTCGGAACCTTTTACGCTAGTATCTTAATCCTTTTGTTTCACGATATATTACATGTCCGAGATTCGATCATCAGTATCTCCATACCTAGTTTGATCTCGTTACCGACATGCACTCTTTTCTCGTTCCCGTGATATAACATTCTAGTGATCAAATCACTTGCTTGCAAGCTAATCAATGTGATATCACCGAGAGGGCCCAGAGTATATCTATCCGTCATCGGGATGAACAAATTCCACTCTCGATCCATGGGCCTCAACATAACACTTTAGTAGTTCTGAATCCATCTTTATAATCACCCTGTTACGGTGTGACGTTTGATGTTATCAAGAAACTCTTCCGGTGTTAGTGATTGACATGATCTCATGGTCTAAGGATTAGGATCACTTCGTAAGTTGTTATAGCAATATAAACTCAATGACTTTGATCGTAATGCTATACTTCGGATGAATGTTCATCACACCATTACACTAATGTTGTGATCCCGTTATTAACAACATCCAATGTCCATGATCAGGAAACCTTGATCATCTTGTTAATCAACGAGCTAGTTTATAAGAGAGGCATAACTAGGAACTTTCTATTTGTTTATTAAACACACATGTATTAACGTTTCCGTATTAATACAATTATAGCATGCAAAATAAACATTTATCATAAACAAGGAATACGATAATAACCACTTTATTATTGCCTCTCGGGCATATTCCCTTCAGTCTCCCACTTGCACTAGAGACAATAATCTAGTTTGAAAACTTTGTGTATTGAACACCTATGGCTTTCTGGTGTTCCAAATACGCAATTGCAAGTGGTTAACATAATCTACGGATCTGACGCTTCAGGTCCGTGTGTATTTGCATGTCTTTGCGTCTCCACGCATCACTCATTCTCCAATGAGATGGCATTGTATAAATTTGGTCTTTTGGTGAGACCTCTAGTTCCTTGGGGTTAAAACACATCGATAATATTGTCATACAATATATCTTTAGTGTTAGCCCGCTGCGAACCACACCTTAGTTTGATAACAAACTACTTGACACAAATTCCCTCCTTTGCTGCTACTATAGCAGTCATATACTTAGCCTTTTTGTTGTAGTATTCGTCACAATGTCTTAACTTTGAAACTCTTTCAAATCCATCATGGAATCTCTTTTCCATTACATTGTGCCACCCATAGTTTAAATTGAGATAAACTTAATTTGTATCTTGTGACAAAACTAGTATCAATGTAACGCTTTACAATGAACTATTTGTAATTGTTTGTCACCTCTACACAAACATATTCTTAGTTCTTCCAAAAGATCATAAGAATATCCTCACTATCGTCCAATGATCATTTTATGATTCATTCTGGTATATGCTCATAACACTTAGAGCATAGGACATATCTGGATGTGTACATATCATGGTATGATTGATCAAAACATTCTCGTGATTGCACTCATCAAGTGTCAAAGCACTTGAATCTTGTTTCACTTATCAAGTGTCGATACACTTGAATCTTGATTCAATTCCTTTCCATGCAACAAGAACTGTTTCTTGTCGTTTCTATATTGAACTCCTTCAATATCTCATATATGTACGTTTGGCATAAACATATTAGCGTTACAGTCTATCCACTATAGACATTCATGCTAAATATTCGGGTTTTGCCTAAGTCTTTCATCGAAATGAAATTCTTAACCTTTGTCAATAAAAGATACATCATTTCTAATCAACAAGATGTCCTTCACATAATGTATTAGAAATATGTCTCAGCGCTCCCACTTAATTTCTTGCAAATGCAAGCATCTTCATCGTCTCCAGATGAAAAACTCATTTTTCATCATGGTGAAGATTCCAACTCCGCAATGCTTACTTCAGCCATTGAAGTTTGCATGCCCTTTTAGCATCCTCTGAATTAAAACAAACCCTTTGGACCGTGTCATGTACACGTCCTAGGTAACCATTCTATTAGAAGAACTTTGTTTTGTTTATTCATCTACCATATATCAAATTATATGTAGTGGTTGCTACTTTAATCCGTTCAGACTAAATATCGCTATGAAAGATCAAATCTTGTCATAGTCAACTCTTTGAACATTGTCATAAAATACTTTACGACATGTCGAATATTTCATAGATGTGAGACATCCATGTCTGTTTCTTTATAGATCCAAATACGACCGATAGGTTTTTACACCTTTCCGGAGGGTCTTCCAAGTTCAAAACTTGATTTCTCATATATGGAACTATCACGGATTTTATGGCTTCAAGCCATTTGACGGAGCCAGGGCCCATCATCGCTTCTTTGTATGTATTCGGTTCATCATTGTCAAACAATAATGATTTACTCTCAAATCTTAGCATTTGATTGTTTAACCGACCTTCTTGGTTCAATAGGAACTTAGATCTTCGTGACCACAACCTTTGAGGCACATAAGCTATGAGCATTATGGCAGCCTTCGGAACGATTTCCGGCGCTGCGCAACTCAGCTCATATAGCTAAGGTTCGTTAACCTTATCAAAGTTCTATTGTCCTCCCACTTAACTTTTACGAAAAATTCCTTCTTCAAGAAACTTCATATTTCAAGCGACAAACCCCTTTGTCCTTGGTGTTATGGAGGAATAACCAATTGTTATTCGAAATAACCTACAAAGACATGCTCATCCGACTTTGGTTGTAAACATCTTACTTATGTTTAGCATACCAAAATTTAAGAAATGACAACTTGGGTTTTACCCCAAACCATAACTTCCATGGTGTCATTTCAACGGATCTAGATGGAGCTCTTTTCAGTGTAAAAGCGGTAGTCTCTAAAGCTTTAATCTTTTAAAACATAATGGCAGTTTTATCAATAAACACCTTTGATCCAACCATGTCTCACAAGGTTTCATTACAAATCTCAAACACTCCATACTCCTATGGTGTTTCGGGAGATGTAAATCTAGGTGTTTTGCTAAACTTGCAACTCAAATAAATCCCTTTATGATAAAATCATAATTCATTTATTTTCTTGTTACACTTGTAACTCAAATAAATCCCTTTATGATCAAATCATAATTCATTTATTTTTCTTGTTACAATGATTTTTCACTTCATCTTGAAAGTCTTTGAAACATTTTCAAATATTTCATACTTCTTTCTCATTAAGTGAACATTCACTCAAATTTTCAGAGAAAGTATATGAAGTTGAAACCATCGCTTACGACTACACATAATGGACTACATACATCGATATGTATAAATTCAAATAATTTAGTCGTTCGTTCTTCTTTGGCCTTTGAACGAAGTTTTAATTATCACGTGGAAAGTCTCACAAGCGTCACTTGATCAAATCAAAGACTCCAAAAATCCATGAATATGGAGATTCTTCATGTTTTCTTTCCAATATAATTTAAACAGCGATTTCACTTCATAAGTGATATTTCAATCATTTGTCTTGCGACATTTTAGCATTAGGTTTTATGGATGTGATTTCTCCAACTAGATTTGTAAATCATCCATCTTATATGGAACACGGTAATTATTTGAACAACCTTTATTCTCATAATACCTGATTTAAATAACAATTATTAAAACAAATCTTGAAGTCAAGCTTTGATGTCAACGAGAAATACAAACAACGGTTTGTTTGTTTTCGATGAACATCATCACATATTCTCTTGCTAGTTACTTAGGCCATTGTGGTTCATGAATTGCGTCATTCCGTATGAAATTTCATACCAACCAATTCGGTATCCAATACCCAAGAACCACATTGTTTAACAAGCAAAGAATACAACCATAACATGTATATCATATATATACCTAAATTAGATATTTCCAATCTTTTCTTTTCTGCCAAATATATTTTATAGATTCTCTTTCAGCATTTCCTTTTCCTTTTAAGAGAATTTATCAACATCAAAAGTGGCGCCATATACATGACACATAGTCCAAAGCGTGTATATTCAAATAATAATACCTTTGGATTTGCACTTTGAAGTAGATCACCATCATCAAATGATCGGTATTCTTTCAAAATCCATTCTTTAGTAATCTTTTAGTGTAGTAAACATTTTACATACATATTCTATTCACCCTTATCATGACGACTTTCATGATCAAGCTACTTTAGCTTATAAAGGCGAATCGTGAGTATAACATTACTTTCCAAAATCCTTTTGGATGATTAGGATGTCTAGCATCTCCAACCTTCGCAAATTCTCATCCAATATGAGAACATATATTATACTCTATCATATTGCAACCAAAACATTGTTTCAGATATCGTTATATCTGCCACACATGATGGTTTCTGAAACAATTCTTTCAGCTCCTAGATAAACTTGATGTTTAAATCAAGAATCATGGAGGCAAACATGATACTTAAGATACTAACACTGGAATTGTTACTCTCGATTTAATACCAATTATTAAATTTCACGGAGTAAATAGAATTTTGCTGAAAGTTTGCAATAGGACTTTAAACTTTAGATTGACACTCAACACAATACGATACCAGTTCGTAAAGTATATATCCAGAATTCTATAGTTCTATTATCTCATTTACAACTATGCATAAGGTGGTGAACGAATGCCAATGACTACAACAAATTATGCAAATTCACTTTGATTTAATTTATGATAAATTGAGTTCTACTAATCCAAATTAGAAATGAACTCCCACTCAAAAACGACATCCCTCGTGTCTTTTTGGTGATTACATGAACCAAATCCACTGCACCAAGTCCGATCATCACGTGAGTCGGTACAGCTTCAAAGGCGAGCATCCATATGGTCATCATATCAAAACATATGACTCATGCTTAACCTTTCGGTCCGTGTTCCGAGGCCATGTCTGTACATGCTAGGCTCGTCAAGTAAGAACCTTAGTATTCGCGTGTGTAACTGTCTTACACCCGAGATATGCTCGTGGATTCAAGTACACCCGATCATCACGTGATGTCTTGAAGCGACGAAACATTGTCGGTGCATACTTAAGGAAGAACACATTCTTATCTTGATATCTAAATGAGGGATCATCTTATTTTGCTAATAAAACGCCAAACAAGCAATATAAGATGCTATCAAACATCAAATGTTTATTAGTGAAATGTTATGGTTCCCGCAGATGATCTCTATCATGTGCATCGTGGTATGATCACTATCATACCTATATGTGTAAATCCAAGGTCTATGGAGTTTACACGCTATGTGTGTTGTAAGAGTATCATCTCATACTTCTACTTACAATACTACCATATCATAACACTAGCCCAGCAACAATCTAAACTAGACGCCTCTAATTTATCCATTGCAAGTTTTACGTGGCTTAGGGCTTTCGAGATAGAACCGTTCTTACCTACGAACATGAACCACAACGAGGATAACCAAATTGTTGACAACTCGTTGCAAATTAGATATTGACTATAGTAGGAGAGACAGACACCCGCTAGCCACTTATGCAAAACTAGTTGCATGTCAAGCGTGGAACAGGTCTCATGTGCGAGGACATGTAAAGTTTGTCCGGGCCGCTTCATCCCACTATGCCACCAATATCCAAAGTACAATTAAGAAGCAATAAAATGATCATCATCGCCCACATACTCATATGTGTACTACCCGTGCAAAGTATCTACGCATAGATCCGGCTCTGATACCACTGTAGGGTTCGCAGCATAGAAAACAAAAATTTTCCTACGATGGGAACAACTATGTACCAAGATCTATCTACTAGATACAAACAACGGGCGGATGTATATCCGTAGAGAACATACCCTTGAAGACCGACAAAGCTTAACGAGTCCAAACTCGTGGTTGATGTAGACGATCTCTTGTCGATCTCAAGATCGAGAGGAAGTCCTAGAGCCGCAAAACAGCAGCGCATCCGTGCTCGCACACACGTTCGAGGCACCGAGCAACCTCTGCCTCCTCGCTCCAGCGATGCAGCGGAAGCACAACTCTTTCTTGCCGAATAGCCACCGGGAACATGTATCTCGCTAGTCCGAGACCATGGGGGATAAATTCTAGAGGGGGAGAGAGATCCTTCACGAGGAGGTGTGTTGTGAGAGGAGGAGAGGGGGGCCTTTTATAGGGGAGAGGGGGGGCACCCAAGGGGCATGGCGCCCAGCCATGGGGCTGCCCCCACCTCTTCCACATTCATGTGGGTGGAGCTCCCACTCAAAATGAAAAGCCTCCACTCCCATTAAAAAGCCTCCACTCAAAAATCCACTCACATGCATTAAATTTCCACCAAATTTAATGCAAGCTCTCATTTAAATAAAACTCTTTTATTTATTTATTCAGAATTTTGTTAATTACTTTAATTAACAAACATTCACATAAAACCCCTTGCTAGTATTCCATTTCACATGCAGAACCAGTTTCAGCAATTTCAACCGAAACAGTTTCGGTGTCTAGTGAAATAAATTCCTGCGCTTTCCTTTTCTTTTCGGCATGAAACTTTTTCTCCAATTGGATGTCGGTGTCTCTTAAGTGTGTCACCCTACGGTTCGCGAATAATGTGGACATGATCGAGACCCCTCTCAGATCAATAATCAGAAGCGGGATCTGGAGACCCATACTGACTCCCACACATTCAACGATGACTTTCTTGTGATCGTCGGAACCTTTTACGCTAGTATCTTAATCCTTTTGTTTCGCGATATATTACATGTCCGAGATTCGATCATCGGTATCTCCATACCTAGTTTGATCTCGTTACCGACATGCACTCTTTTCTCGTTCCCGTGATATAACATTCTAGTGATCAAATCACTTGCTTGCAAGCTAATCAATGTGATATCACCGAGAGGGCCCAGAGTATATCTATCCGTCATCGGGATGAACAAATTCCACTCTCGATCCATGGGCCTCAACATAACACTTTAGTAGTTCTGAATCCATCTTTATAATCACCCTGTTACGGTGTGACGTTTGATGTTATCAAGAAACTCTTCCGGTGTTAGTGATTGACATGATCTCATGGTCTAAGGATTAGGATCACTTCGTAAGTTGTTATAGCAATATAAACTCAATGACTTTGATCGTAATGCTATACTTCGGATGAATGTTCATCACACCATTACACTAATGTTGTGATCCCGTTATTAACAACATCCAATGTCCATGATCAGGAAACCTTGATCATCTTGTTAATCAACGAGCTAGTTTATAAGAGAGGCATAACTAGGAACTTTCTATTTGTTTATTAAACACACATGTATTAACGTTTCCGTATTAATACAATTATAGCATGCAAAATAAACATTTATCATAAACAAGGAATACGATAATAACCACTTTATTATTGCCTCTCGGGCATATTCCCTTCAGCAGACCATCCAGGAATCTTTCTTTCTTCTTGGCTTCAGTGTCTATTTCATCCGGGGCATACCTAGCTAATGAAAAAAAATTGTCACGGTATTCCACTACAGTCATCCTTCCTTGCTTCAGCTCTCTGAACTCGTCTCTCATTCTCTTGATCAAACCCGGTGGCACATGGGTTCTGCTAAACTTGACCTTGAATTCCTCCCAGGTCATCATCTGGCCTCCGGTCATTGCGTGAACACTATTCCACCATGCTCTAGCATCTCCGGCTAGAGAGTGGGTGGCGAACAGGACTTTCTTGTTGGCTTCCACTCCGGCTACTTTTAAGTTATTTCCCATGGTTTGCAGCCAATCATCGGCGTCTAGGGGCTCTTCGGACTTAGTGAAAACAGGTATTCTGGAAATTCTTGAGTTTAGATCCATGGTTGTCCTGATTTCCGTGGCCTTGGTTGTTGTGGGCTAGCTGGGCTATCTGCTGAAGGGTGGCTAGGTTGGCTTGATGTTCCGCTCTTTTAGCTTCATGGTCAGAAGTCAACATTTGCAGTATCTGCAACATCGGGTCCGGGGTTGAACCACTTCCTCCACGTGGCATCTGAAGATTGAGGTAGATCATGAGAAAAGAGGGAAATTTTTAAAGTTCTGGGGTCTTTGAAAAGTTTTTAAAGTTTCACTCAGATTTTTCTAGCAACTTGCTTTTTCATTCATTCATTCATAGCACACGATACAACACACACCACAACAAGGAAAAGCAGATGGTTTTAAGAACCATTCTGAGGACTACGATACAGTAGGACCGAATACTACTCACTACGCTAGTGCTCAAGTGCTACTACTTCTCGGAATTTTTGGCTTCCTCCTCATCATCATCATCGATGAAGGCGAAATCATCCTCATCGGTGAAGAAATCCATAGCCTGATCCTCCAGAAAATCGTCGTCATCGCTGAGATAGGAGTAGGGGTCTCCACGAATATCCTCTCCGGCATTCTCCCTTTCCTCCAACTGCATGTCTCTCTCGTGGATGGTCTCCTCCAGAGATGAGATGCGGTGGCGAAGACGGGCAATAATGCACTCCTTCTTGTCGAGCTGATGGCGGCAGGACTTGCGATCCTTTGCTAGCAGGGCAATGGTTTGGTCCTTCATCTTGATGATGGCAGACTTGTGGTTGCAGTAGTCACGACAGTTATCCAACTCCTGCTGTCGATCGTACATCATGAAGCTAAGGTGGTCCACTTGGGTCTTCAGCTCAGGGTGGTATGGGGCTTCCAGTGGTTGTCCATTTGCATCACGCCTCGGGCAAAACTCAAAGCGAGTACCCTTGATCTGATTGATGCTCTGCCCACACAGACGGGAAAGAGCTTCCTGCATGGCCCTGGCAAGTCCGTCGAGCCAGTTGTTCTCCCTTAAGGTAAACTGAATTCCCTCAGCAGTGGGAGGTTCAATCTTTCCTCGGAGACTTGCAACAATTAGCCACTGCAGATCTTCTCCTCCTTGATCATTCAGCTGAGCTCCGAAGAACTCGGGGTGCGGACACTCCAGAAGTTCCGAAAGCTGGTCCAAATACCTCTCAAAGATCAGGTCTCCTCCATTCCCAAGTTGGTAAAACTTGTTGTACTTCACGTCCATCTATAAGAATATAGGATGAGTAAGTTAATAGAGTGATTAAGTGTGTCAAAATTTTATGTATTTTGCAAGAGCTTTTGGAGGAACATGAATTTTCATGAAAGAATAAAAAGGATAAGAATGAGAATAAGTTTTTGTAAATATTTGTTTTCTTTGGTTTTGGGAAATAAGTTTTTGGTTTAAACGTCCAGTCTAACTAGGGTCTCCTATGGTCAGGATGGCTCTGATACCAACTTGTCAACACCCGGATTTTTAGTCCCAGATGCCTGTTATGCCATACATCGCAATCCCAGGATTACCATTTTTGCGAGACATAACAGAATTGGATACCATAGTACATCATCCATTACAAATGATACATAGGTTCTTACACAAATAGTGATCTCATGATCTAGTTCTTAATACAACATCAAGCAGCGGAATACATAATAATAACGGTAGCGTAGGTGAAGCTCCATCTTCGGGGTCACAGGCAATGCTGGCGATGGGAGATGATCCTAGTTGTCGTAACCTTCCTGGGGTCCATCCTCAAGGTACTCCTCTTCATATTCTGGCCATGGGAATAGCCAGGGACAAAGACATGAGTACTCTTTAAGTACTCGCAAACTAATACTAACAGGTAAAGGGGTTTTTGGATAATAGGACACTAGGCTCTAGGGTTGTTTAGCAAAAGCCAGATTTATCTCTACTAAGTTTAGAAGCAAATGAATGCTAGTCACAATTTTATAACTCCTAAGTGGGAATTTGTATTTCATATCACAACTCTGTTTTGGTCAAGTCAAAGTTTCCAATCATTTCACAAGTCATTTTGAAAAGTCTGACGGGGCAACAGTATGGCCACTCCAACTGTCCATGACCGCGGACGCGGCTATTCGAATAGTTTGACACTCTGCAGAGATTGTACACTTTCACCACAACATTCGATACATCCGTCAGGAACAAATCCTGAATTCACCATACTCAGTATGCGGATAATCAATCCTAACCTTTCAATTACACGCCCTAGTATAAGCACCTCTCCTGTGAGTTTGGCCTCCCAACCATGAACAACTGTCATCTTGGGTGCTGCACAGGTGGACAATCTTCACAAGGTAGCCTCAGCTCAGACCTTGGCCGTGAGGGAACTAATACTAAGGTATATAAGTTTCCAGTCAAGCCCTACCCAATCTTCGGGTATTGTGGTTGTACGATAAAATTGGAATGGTATCGCATCCAGACAACCATCAGTTTTATAAAGGGCTAAGGCTCATGCCTCATCATTTTCATCACCAAAAACACCAGGTGTTTGGAAACACATGTCCAAAACATTTCAATAGAATGATCCATCATTCCAAGGTTTAAATAACCATTTTTCCACCAAGTATTCCCATCTAAAGTTGATCAATTTTTATGCTTAGCACTAGCATCTACAGGTGGGGGTAAGCAATAATGAGGGGTGGTAAACTAGTGGAGTTCTAACTAAGTTCCATATCATGCCTTAAGATGACATCAAGATTATCTAGCTTAGGCCAAATTTTATGCTCTTTATGCAACCTTCAAATATCCTTCTAGTATCTACCATTTATTTCAGTAAACTCTAAGTAAGACTTTTGATAAAGAAATAAAGTAATATACTTGCAAATAAAACTAGGATGGTTTATCAAGTGGTATAAGCTTGCTAAGTTAATAGCTTGCATAGGTCAATTGATGTAGTAAGGCTTGCTAAATTGCAAGTGTTAGCTTGCACATTCACTAGTAGTATTAGGCTTGCTAAAGTAGAGTATCTTGCAAGTTTTAGCTTGCCTTGTGCAGAGCAGTGGTTGAAGTTCTCCTCGGCTTCTTCTTCGTAGTATCCTCCTTCCTCCTCGTATCCTTGGTCGGTAGTAGCGTCTATAAATAAATACGAGGTACACAATCACCAAACAATACTTAACTACTTTCAATCATCACACACAATGGTCCTATAGATGATCTAACATCATCACTAACATTACAAGATTAAAGCTTGGTTTAATTCCTTTTATTTTTAGAAAAGTAATTTCTACTCATTGAAAAACTACTTAAGATTTAAAATTCTCCAAACCAAACATGGGATCATGATGATACATGTCATCACCACATATTTTAGTCCATGGGAATATGATTTAAAGTGGTGTCACAATTTAATAAGGTTTTACCCTTTTATTTTAATTATTTAAAGTGGCTAGAAATGCCTATGTAGCATTCTTTTATTACTTGAACATTATTTCTAAAGGTAAACCTATATATTTTTATATATTTTGAAAGGTATGGTTAAATGTGATTTTTGAGAGTTGGAATCAACTCTAAAGCTATTATGGTTTAAATTTGAAAAATGTTTGAATGCAGAAAAGCTTCTACCTTGTTATTTTTACCATGGGTGATATATAGATCCGAATGACTTGAATCCAACGGGATTGGATTCAACATTCTTAGACCTTTCTAACAAAATTGGTTTCATTCAATTTGGTGCAATGAATCGATCTGGGTTGATTTTTGAAGTTGGGTACAGAAGTGAGTCTGAAATAAAATGGAAAAGTTTTAATTCAAATAACTGGGCTGCGCGTGAAAAGTTAACATGCAGGCCTGCTAAGCGCAGTGCTCCCACGGGCTGCTTAAGTGGGTGTCCCCACTCGTCAGTGAGACAGGGAGGGGCGAAGCGGTATGGGGCAACGTGGTGCGTTCGATCTAATTCTAATCCAACGGCTGAGAGGCATCGTCGAGTTCAGCAACGCCGGCGAGAAAGAAACCTAGAGCGGCCAGTGAGGGGTGCTGGGGGCTCACCGGGGTGCAGGCGAGGGTCGGCGAGGCGGGCGAACGACGAAGTCGATGACGGCGAACTCAGGGGTGGTCGCGGCAGCTCCTGGGGTGGACGAAATCGATGGCGCCCTTCTTCTCCAGAGGCGGCGGGCACCGGTGAAATTCCGGCGAGGTGGTGCTCGCCTTGCTCCGGGAACGGTGTGGCACGATCAGTGAGGAGAGGGGAGTGAGATGGTGTGAAGAAATCGACTGGGGTTGGCCTCTATTTATAGTCGAGCGAGGGGACCGATGGGGCGCACGGTGAGGTCGTTGGGGGCGATGTTACAGGCGGCTATTGGCATGGGCGAAGGTAGGGGCGGTGCGGTGTTCCCTGGCGATGCTCAACGACATGGTTTTGAGGCGTGGGGCGGTGCGGCTTGGTCTGGAACATGCGACGCTCTACGCGGCAGAGGCGGCGTCTTCAACGGCGAGCGGTGGCTGTGCGTCACGGGGCGGCGAACAAGGATGTCTGGTGGTCTCCTGGGTCGGTGGTGATCGTGTATGCGCGCGGTGAGGGCGGCGCGCGGTCTGTGGGCTTCGGTCGAGGGTGGCGCTCTGGCGCACGCTCGGCATGGTCGCTGGCGGTCTGGGCGCGTTCGTGCGTGTGGTCCAGGGCTTGGCCACGCTCGCGGCTGGGACAGGGAGTGGCGATGGACGGTGGGCTGCCTCCCAGACATGCTGGCTAGGCTTGCTTTTCTTCCTAGCTTGCTGTCGACATGGGGGTGACATGAGTGTGCTCGGCTATTTACGGTTGATGGCAATGCCAAGCTTACAGTGATGCTAAGGGTTAGTTTAGGTTGTTAGATGATCTACTAAGGCTAGGGGTGTCCAGAGAGGGAACAAGTTAGGCTTCAATCACTTCTCACTATAGTGTTTAGATTTTGTATGATTTGTGTCTGCAACCTGTTTGATGAAATGGCCTCATGAAATCAAGTTTTGAATTTTGAAAAGATTTTTGGTGGGTTTGCTAGATTTGTGCTGGTGAGTCTGCAGATGCTTTGGTTTTGAAAGTTGAGCTTGTTTGAGTGGTTTTTGAAAAAGTGTGGAATCTTCCCATATGATAAAGATTCAATTTTGAATTGTCATTTAAGCTATGCATTTGAAAGTTTCTGGATGATCACAAAGTGGGCCTTGATACCTTGTTATGAGTACATTTAAGGGGTGGAAAGATCCAGAAAAGTTTCCATTAGGTTCTGAAAGTTTGAGACAGCCAAAGTAGGCATGGGAGTTAAATTGGTCAAAATGACCATTCCTTTATTTTATTGGTTTTGATTTATTTGTCTTTATGAAAAGTTTGGGAAATGTTTAGATGATGTTTATTTCACCTAAGAAACATTTTACAAGCAAGGAAACACACAAACAAGGTGGTTCAAAAGAATTTCAAATTAAATGCATACACATATGCATGCCTTCATAATTTTAATTAGAAAAGTTTTTGGTAACCCTAAATTTGATGATTAGAGTTTGATGATTCTAGTTTAATATTTTTGGGATGTTACAAACGTTCCCCCCTTAAACAAAATCTCGTCCCGAGATTTGAAAAAGGACGAAAAGATTACCTAGGATTTGAAGAGATCGGGAAACTCCGTCCTGATGTGATCTTCGCGTTCCCAGGTAGCTTCCTCTTCTATGTGGTTGCTCCACTGAATCTTTAGAAACTTGATGCTTCGGGTTCTGGTGGTTCGGAAAGCTTCTTCCAAAATACGGATGGGTACTTCGGGATAGGTCAGGTCATCGTTGATCTCTATGGTCCGGTGATCGATATTTTTGAACACTCCAGTCTTCTCGGGGACTTCGAGACACTTGCGAAGTAACGAGATATGGAACACATTGTGCACGCCTGACATCTCTTCGGGTAGTTCCAATTGATACGACACTTCTCCTCGACGGTTCAGAATTTTGAAAGGTCTGATATATCTGGGGGCTAACTTTCCTTTGAGTTGGAAACACTGCATTCCCTTCAATGGCGACACTTTCATATAAACAAAATCTCTTATGTTGAAGGCGAGGTCTCGACGTCTCTTGTCGGCGTAACTCTTATGTCGGTATTGGGCGGTCTTGAGGTGCTCACGAATCTTGTGAACCTTCTCTTCTTCTTCTCGTAGGATGTCGGGTCCGAAGATCTGACTCTCTCCTACTTCCGACCAGTTCAAAGGGGTGCGATACTTTCTTCCGTACATGAATTCAAATGGGGCCATTTGCAAACTGGCTTGATAACTATTGTTGTATGAAAATTCTGCGAACGGCAGACAGTCTTCCCACTTGGATACATATTCTAACACACATGCTCTCAGCATATCTTCGAGTATTTGATTTACTCGCTCCGTTTGTCCATCGGTCTGAGGGTGATACGCGGTACTGAAATCTAGACGGGTTCCTAAACCTTCTTGAACTTTCTTCCAGAATCTCGATGTAAACTAAGTTCCTCGATCTGATAATATATTCTTGGGGACTCCGTGCAAACTAATGATTCTAGCGATGTACAACTCTGCTAATTTCGAACTCTGATATGTGGTCTTGACAGGCAAGAAATGGGCGACTTTGGACAATCTGTCCACTATGACCCAGATAGAGTCATTTCCCCTACTAGAAGTAGGTATTCCAGTGATAAAGTCCATTCCTACAGAATCCCATTTCCATTCCGGAATCTGCAAGGGTTGCAACAATCCAGCGGGTCTTTGATGTCCTGCCTTGACTCGCTGACAAATATCACACTTGGCGATATAGCTTCCGATTTCTCTCTTCATCTTATGCCACCAAAATTGCTCTTTTAAATCTTGATACATCTTAGTTCCTCCGGGATGGATAGAATAAATAGTATCATGAGCCTCCTTCAGAATCACTTCTTTCAACTCAGAGTCTGCTGGTACACAAAGGCGTCCTTTGTACCACAAAACTCCTTCGTCCTCGGTGAATCCGGGTACTTTGCCTGTACCGACACGACGCTTGATTCCGTCAATACTAGCATTTCCCTTCTATGCCTCTTTAATCTGACTGATCAAAGTGGGATGAAGTTCTATGCTAGCCAGAAATCCTTCACTTACTAATTCTATTTGAAAATCTTCTAGCTCTTTGTGTAGACTTGGTTGCTCCTTCAAAATCATGGAGTTCAAGCGGCACGGCAATTTGCTAAGGGCATCGGCTACTACGTTGGCTTTACCAGGATGATAGTGAATGTCCAGAAAGTAATCCTTGATTAGCTCAATCCATCTTCTCTGTCTCATATTCAGCTCCTTCTGAGTGAATATATACTTCAGACTCTTGTGATCCGGATAAATCTCACAACGGTTTCCCATCAGGTAATGTCTCCATGTTTTTAAGGCTAGAACTACGCTGCGAGTTCGAGGTCATGGGTTGGGTAGTTTTGCTCATGTTGCTTCATATGTCGAGATAGATAAGATATAACTTTGCCTTCTGGCATTAGCACACATCCGAGACTGATCTTGGATGCGTCACAATACACATCAAAGGGCTTTGTGATATCCGGCATGATCAAGATTGGGGCTGAAATCAATCTCCTCTTGAGTTCTTGAAAACTCGCTTCACATTTGTCGGTCCATTCAAACTTCTTGTCCTTCTTCAGCAATTTGGTCATGGGTCTGGCGATACTAGAGAATCCTTCTACGAATTTGCGGTAATATCCCGCCAATCCGAGAAATGCACAAACTTGGGTTTGAGTGGTTGGGGCTTGCCAATCTTCTACATCTTTCACTTTGGCAGGGTCAACGGCAATTCCTCCGGCTGATACAATGTGACCGAGGAATCCTACCTCCTCTAACCAGAATTCACATTTGCTAAACATTGCATACAGCTAATGCTCTCTAAGGGTTCCAAGAATGGTCCTTAGGTGTAGCTCATGTTCTTCTTCTGATCTGGAATAAATCAGAATGTCATCGATGAAAACAACGACAAACTTATCCAGGAAGTCCATAAAAATCTTATTAATGAGATTCATAAAATAAGCGGGGGCATTGGTTAATCCGAAAGACATGACCGTATACTCATACAATCCATATCTGGTGGTAAAGGCAGTCTTTGGAATATCCTCTGCACGAATTTTGAGTTGATGATAGCCAGTCCTAAGATCAATCTTAGAAAACACTTTTGGCACCGGTCAACTGATCAAAAAATCTTCTATCTTGGGCAAGGGGTACTTGTTCTTGATGGTGACATCATTCAATTTCCGATAATCTGTACACAAACGGTTACCTCCATCCTTCTTGTCCACAAACAAGACAGGTGATCTCCAAGGTGACGCACTTGGTTGAATCAATCCAATTTCTAGCATGGAATCCAGTTGCTTCTTCAGTTCTGCGAGCTCTGACGGGTTCATACTATATGGTCTCTGGGCTATGGGTCCGGTTCCAGGAATTAGTTCAATGATAAACTCGATATCCCGATCTGGGGGCATACCGGGCAAAACATCTGGAAATACATCGGGGTATTCATAGACTATCCGGACTTGGTCAATGGTAGGTTGGGATATACTCTTGTTGCATTTGAATTGGCGAGGTAAGGTTTTAGATATATGCTCGACTGATATTCCGGCGGTACTGGTCATGGTTATGGCTTTCTTGGCACAGTCAATTAATCCTTTATATTTGGACATCCAATCCATTCCTAGTACTACTTCCAAACCTTTAGTTCCAAGTACTATCAGATTTCCATAAAAATCTATGCCATGGATTCGGATAGGGACGGCTTTGCAAATTTGCCTAGCCTTGGTGGTTGATCCGGGAATTTGAACGATCATAACATGCTTCAGTTTGGTTGGTTGAATTTTACTAGTGCATGCAAATTCTTCGGTGACAAATGAATGCGATGCACCAGAATCAAACAACACTCGTGCAAGTACTGAATTAACAGAAAACATACCCAGCACGACGTCTGGCGCTTCCTGAGCTTCTTCAGCATGCATGAGAAAAAGACGGCCGTTGTGGTTGAGTGAATTCCCTGGGGCAAATTTTCTTCCTGGCTGAACACGACGCTGCTGCTGAGCTGGGACATTGGCATTAGGGACTGTAGCATTCTTCTTGTTGGGGCACTCGTTGGAATAGTGGCTTTTATTTCCACAGTCATAACAAGTCACTTGCGACTTGTCCTTGGCTGCTACAGGCACAACATTGCTTCCAGTCCTCGGGTCAGTGTTGGTGTTGGCGGTAACATTGTTGTTGTTGAACTTGGGTAGGGCACGATTGAAATTGCTAGAATTGTCGGGGTTGTTGTGATTTCCTCCGGGTCTAGGGTTTCCATGATTGGGATAGGTTGGACGGTTCATCGGGGGTCTGTTGGTCCTTGGGGCAAATCCTGGAGATGGGTTAGGGCGATACTTTGGGGTCTGATGGGTTCCTGGCTGATGCATCATACGATGCTTGCGATTCTCATTGGCTTGGTTGATCTTTCCTTCCATCTGGATAGCAGAGTCGACAAGGGCTTCAATATCCGCAAAGGGGATATTGACTAACACCGTCTGCATCTCATCATGCAGACCATTCAGGAATCTTTCTTTCTTCTTGGCTTCAATGTCTATTTCATCCGGGGCATACCTAGCTAATGACAAAAAAAAATCACGGTATTCCACTACAGTCATCCTTCCTTGCTTCAGCTCTCTGAACTCGTCTCTCATTCTCTTGATCAAACCCGGTGGCACATGGGTTCTGCTAAACTTGACCTTGAATTCCTCCCAGGTCATCATCTGGCCTCCGGTCATTGCGCGAACACAGTTCCACCATGCTCTGGCATCTCCGGCTAGATAGTGGGTGGCGAACAGGACTTTCTCGTTGGCTTCCACTCCGGCTACTTCTAAGTTATTTTCCATGGTTTGCAGCCAATCATCAGCGTCTAGGGGCTCTTCGAACTTAGTGAAAACAGGTGGGTTGGTATTCTGGAAATTCTTGAGTTTAGATCCATGGTTGTCCTGATTTCCGTGGCCTTGGTTGTTGTGGGCTAGCTGGGCTATCTGCTGAAGGGTGGCTAGGTTGGCTTGAAGTTCCGCTCTTTCAGCTTCACGGTCAGAAGTCAACATTTGCAGTATCTGCAACATCGGGTCCGGGGTTGAACCACTTCCTCCACGTGGCATCTGAAGATTGAGGTAGATCATGAGAAAAGAGGGGATTTTCTAAAGTTTGGGGGTCTTTGAAAAGTTTTTAAAGTTTGACTCAGATTTTTCTAGCAACTTGCTTTTTCATTCATTCATTCATTCATAGCACACGATACAACACACACCACAACAAGGAAAAGCAGATGGTTTTAAGAACCATTCTGAGGACTACAATACAGTGGGACCGAATACTACTCACTACGCTAGTGCTCAAGTGCTACTACTCCTCGAAATCTGTGGCTTCCTCCTCATCATCATCATCGATGAAGGCAAAATCATCCTCATCGGTGAAGAAATCCATAGCCTGATCCTCCAGAAAATTGTCGTCATCGCTGAGATAGGAGTAGGGGTCTCCACGAAGATCCTCTCCCGCATTCTCCCTTTCCTCCAACTGCATGTATCTCTCGTGGATGGTCTCCTCCATAGATGAGATGCGATGGCGAAGACGGGAAATAATGCGCTCCTTCTTGTCGAGCTGACGGCGGCAGGACTTGCGATCCTTTGCTAGCAGGGCGATGGTTTGGTCCTTCGTCTTGATGATGGCAGACTTGTGGTTGCAGTAGTCACGGCAGTTATCCAACTCCTGCTGTCGATCGTACATCATGAAGCTAAGGTGGTCCACTTGGGTCTTCAGCTTAGGGTGGTATGGGGCTTCCAGTGGTTGTCCATTTGCATCACGCCTCGGGCAAAACTCAAAGCGAGTACCCTTGATCTGATTGATGCTCTGCCCACACAGACGGGAAAGAGCTTCCTGCATGGCCCTGGCAAGTCCGTCGAGCCAGTTGTTCTCCCTTAAGGTAAACTGAATTCCCTCAGCAGTGGGAGGTTCAATATTTCCTCGGAGACTTGCAACAATTAGCCACTGCAGATCTTCTCCTCCTTGATCATTCAGCTGAGCTCCGAAGAACTCGGGGTGCGGACGCTCCAGAAGTTTCGAAAGCTGGTCCAAATCCATCTCAAAGATCAGGTGTCCTCCATTCCCAAGTTGGTAAAACTTGTTGTACTTCACGTCCATCTATAAGAATATAGGATGAGTAAGTTAGTAGAGTGATTAAGTGTGTCAAAATTTTATGTATTTTGCAAGAGCTTTTGGAGGAAAATGAATTTTCATGAAAGAATCAAAAGGATAAGAATGAGAATAAGTTTTTGTAAATATTTGTTTTCTTTGGTTCTGGGAAATAAGTTTTTGGTTTAAACGTCCAGTCTAACTAGGGTCTCCTATGGTCAGGATGGCTCTGATACCAACTTGTCAACACCCGGATTTTTAATCCCAGACGCCTGTTATGCCATACATCACAATCCCAGGATTACCATTTTTGCGAGACATAACAGAATTGGATACCATAGTACATCATCCATTACAAATGATACATAGGTTCTTACACAAATAGGGATCTCATGATCCAGTTCTTAATACAACATCAAGTAGCGGAATACGTAATAATAATGGTAGCGTAGGTGAAGCTCCATCTTCGGGGTCACAGGCAATGCTGACGATGGGAGATGGTCCTAGTTGTCGTAACCTTCCTGGGGTCCATCCTCAAGGTACTCCTCTTCATATTCTGGCCATGGGAATAACCAGGGACAAAGCCATGAGTACTCTTTAAGTACTCGCAAACTAATACTAACAGGTAAAGGGGTTTTTGGATAATAGGACACTAGGCTCTAGGGTTGTTTTGCAAAAGCCAGATTTATCTCTACTAAGTTTAGAAGCAAATGAATGCTAGTCACAATTTTATAACTCCTAAGTGGGAATTTGTATTTATATCACAACTCTGTTGTGGTCAAGTCAAAGTTTCCAATCATTTAACAAGTCATTTTGAAAATTCTGACGGGGGAACAGTATGGCCACTCCAACTGTCCATAACCACGGACGCGGCTATTCGAATAGTTTGACACTCTACAGAGATTGTACACTTTCACCACAACATTCGATACATCCGTCAGGAACAAATCCTAAATTCACCATACTCAGTATGCGGATAATCAATCCTAACCTTTCAATTACACGCCCTAGTATAAGCACCTCTCCTGTGAGTTTGGCCTCCCAACCATGACCAACTATCATCTTGGGTACTGCACAGGTGGACAATCTTCACAAGGTAGCCTCATCGCAGACCTTGGCCGTGAGGGAACTAATACTAAGGTATATAAGTTTCCAGTCAAGCCCTACCCAATCTTCGGGTATTGTGGTTGTACGATAAAATTGGAATGGTATCGCATCCAGAGAACCATCAGTTTTATAAAGGGCTAAGGCTCATGCCTCATCATTTTCATCACCAAAATCATCAGGTGTTTGGAAACACATGTCCAAAACATTTCAATAGAATGATCCATCATTCCAAGGTTTAAATAACTATTTTTTTACCAAGTATTCCCATCTAAAGTTGATCAATTTTTATGCTTAGCACTAGCATCTACAGGTGGGGTAAGCAATAATGAGGGGTGGTAAACTAGTGGAGTTCTAACTAAGTTCCATCTCATGCCTTAAGATGACATCAAGATTATCTAGCTTAGGCCAAATTTTATGCTCTTTATGCAACCTTCAAATATCCTTCTAGTATCTACCATTTATTTCAGTAAACTCTAAGTAAGACTTTTGATAAAGAAATAAAGTAATATACTTGCAAATAAAACTAGGATGGTTTATCAAGTGGTATAAGCTTGCTAAGTTAATAGCTTGCATAGGTCAATTGATGTAGTAAGGCTTGCTAAATTGCAAGTGTTAGCTTGCACATTCACTAGTAGTATTAGGCTTGCTAAAGTAGAGTATCTTGCAAGTTTTAGCTTGCCTTGTGCAGAGCAGTGGTTGAAGTTCTCCTTGGCTTCTTCTTCATAGTATCCTCCTTCTTCCTCGTATCCTTGGTCGGTACTAGCGTCTATAAATAAATACGAGGTACACAATCACCAAACAATACTTAACTACTTGCAATCATCACACACAAGGGTCCTATAGATGATCTAACATCATCACTAACATTACAAGATTAAAGCTTGGTTTAATTCCTTTTATTTTTAGAAAAGTAATTTCTACTCATTGAAAAACTACTTAAGATTTAATATTCTCCAAACCAAACATGGGATCATGTTGACACATGTCATCACCACATATTTTAGTGTATGGGAATATGATTTAAAGTGGTGTCACAATTTAATAAGGTTTTAACCTTTTATTTTAATTATTTAAAGTGGCTAGAAATGCCTATGTAGCATTCTTTTATTACTTGAACATTATTTCTGAAGGTAAACCTATATATTTTATATATTCTGAATGGTATGGTTAAATGTGATTTTTGAGAGTTGGAATCAACTCAAAAGCTATTATGGTTTAAATTTGAAAAATGTTTGAATGCAGAAAAGCTTCTGCCTTGTTATTTTTACCATGGGTGATCTATAGATCCAAATGACTTGAATCCAACGGGCTTGGATTCAGCATTCTCAGACCTTTTTAACAAAATTGGTTTCATTCAATTTGGTGCACTGAATCGATCTGGGTTGATTTTTGAAGTTGGGTACAGAAGTGAGTTTGAAATAAAATGGAAAAGGTTTAATTCAAATAACTAGGCTGCGCGGGAAAAGTTAACATGCAGGCCTGCTAAGCGCGGTGCTCCCACAGGCTGCTTAAGTGGGTGTCCCCACTCGTCAGTGAGACAGGGAGGGGCGAAGCGGTACGGGGCAATGTGGTGCGTTCGATCTAGTTCTAATCCAACGGCTGAGAGGCATCGTCGACGTTCAGCAACGCCGGCGAGAAAGAAACCTAGCGCGGCCAGTGAGGGGTGCTGGGGGCTCACCGGGGTGCAGGCGAGGGTCGGCGAGGCGGGCGAACGACGAAGTCGACGACGACGAACTCAGGGGTGGTCGCGACAGCTCCTGGGGTGGACGAAATCGATGGCGCCCTTCTTCTCCAGAGGCGGCGGGCTCCGGTGAAATTCCAGCGTGGTGGTGCTCGCCTTGCTTCGGGAACGGTGTGGCACGATCAGTGAGGAGAGGGGAGTGAGATGGTGTGAAGAAATCGACTGGGGGTGGCCTCTATTTATAGTCGAGCGAGGGGACCGACGGGGCGCACGGTGAGCTCGTCGGGGGCGATGTTACAGGCGGCTATTGGCATGGGCGAAGGTAGGGGCGGTGCGGTGTTCCCTGGCGATGCTCAACGACATGGTTTTGAGACGTGGGGCGGTGCAGCTTGGTCTGGAACATGCGATGCTCTGCGCGGCAGAGGCGGTGTCTTCAACGGCGAGCGGTGACTGTGCGTCACGGGGCGACGAACGAGGATGGCTGGTGGTCTCCTGGGTCGGTGGTGATCGTGTATGCGCGCGGTGAGGGCGGCGTGCGGTCTGTGGGCTTCGGTCGAGGGTGGCGCTCTGGCGCACGGTCGGCATGGTCCCTGGCGGTCTGGGCGCATTCCGTGCGTGTGGTCCAGGGCTTGGTCACGCTCGCGGCTGGGACAGGGAGTGGCGATGGACGGTGGGCTGCCTCCCAGACATGCTGGCTAGGCTTGCTTTTCTTCCTAGCTTGCTGTCGACATGGGGGTGACATGGGTGTGCTCGGCTGTTCACCATTGATGGCAATGCCAAGCTTACAGTGATGCTAAGGGTTAGTTTAGGTTGTTAGATGATCTACTAAGGCTAGGGGTGTCCAGAGAGGGAACACGTTAGGCTTCAATCACTGCTTACTATAGTTTTTAGATTTTGTATGATTTGTGTCTGCAACCTGTTTGATGAAATGGTCGCATGAAATCAAGTTTTGAATTTTGAAAAGATTTTTGGTGGGTTTGCTAGATTGGTGCTGGTGAGTCTGCAGATGCTTGGGTTTTGAAAGTTGATCTTGTTTGAGTGGTTTTTGAATAAGTGGGATCTTCCCATATGATAAAGATTTAATTTTGAATTGTTATTTAAACTATGCATTTGAAAGTTTCTGGATGATCACAAAGTGGACCTTGATACCTTGTTATGAGTATATTCAAGGGGTGCAAAGATCCAGAAAAGTTTCCATTAGGTTCTGAAAGTTTGAGACAGCCAAAGTAGGCATGGGAGTTAGATTGGTCAAAATGACCATTCCTTTATTTTATTGTTTTTGATTTATTTGTCTTTAGGAAAAGTTTGGGAAATGTTTATATGATGTTTATTTCACCTAAGAAACATTTTACAAGCAAGGAAACACACAAACAAGGTGGTTCAAAAGAATTTCAAATTAAATGCATACACATATGCATGCCTTCATAATTTAAATTAGAAAAGTTTTTGTTAACCCTAAATTTGATGATTAGAGTTTGATGATTCTAGTTTAATATTTTTGGGATGTTACACCAATGTTATGGCTATAATCAAGGCATAGTTTGTGATAATATGACTATATTATGCATACATGTGCATCATGGGATGGCGAACAATGTTGCAGGAGGAAGTTTTCCTTTTCGTCGCACCAAAAAACCATTTTTCATTTTCTGAGCACAAAAAACGGACGGTTCTGTGAAGCAACCATCAAATGGCTAATTCAAAATGCGAACACCACATTTTACAAAAATAATAGACCATCTTAAATTGACAATGTCCCAACAGGACTATCTGAAACCTTTACATCCACCTCTTGTGAAAATGATAAATTCTCGCTGAATCGGGAGGAAGTGGGTCATATATGAACTGCAGGTACATGATCCAATGTTCATGTTTTTTTACAAAAATCATTTTTAGGTACACAATATGCTATTTTATCAAAGATCCAATGCAAGTTTAGCTAGGCTCGGCCCCGAGCTAAGAATCGTCATGCCCGCTGTTCGACAAAGTTTGACGATAGGTTAAAACGGGCATAAAAAATTCAAAAAGGATCGAAACAATACGAAACCTTCGCGTGGTGTCATATTATGTGACATAGTTAGAAAGCAAAATATCAAAACTGGTATATTGGTTATGTCTGAAAAAACCTTCACAAAATGACCTATCTCATTCGAAGGATTCTTGGCTTTCGGGTCAAATGACCAATGTTATGGCTAGAATCAAGACATAGTTTGTGATAATGTGATCATATTGTGTATACATATGCATTATGGGATAGCGAACAATGTTATAGGAGGAAGTTTTCGTTTTTGTCGCACAAAAAAGCTATTTTTCTTTTTCCGAGCATAAAAACGGACGGTTTTATGAAGCAACAACCAAATGTCTAATTCAAAATGCTATCACCACATTTTACAAAAAATATTAGACCACCTTATATGGACAATGTCCCAACAGAGAGATTCAAAACCTTTCCGTCCACCCCTGGTGAAAAAGATAAATTCCTGCCGAATCGGTAGGAATTGGGTCAGATATGATCTACAGGTATATGATCCGATGCTCATGTGTTTTTACAAAAATCATTTTTAGGTTCACAATATGCTATTTTATTAAATATCCAATGCAAGTTTTCTTTTTGTCGCACCCAAAGGCCATTTTTATTTTCCGATTGCAAAAAAGGGGGTTTCTGAAGCAACCACCAAATACTAATTAAAAAACGGAGGATTGTGATTAGTTGATATGGATATGATATTTGGAATCCTCTCATTTTTATGATCAATTTAGACATATTATTTGTCGAATTCCGATTTACAAATTTAAATATATTAATTGTTCCATATTAAATAGAAAAATACAAAAATGTAAAATTATTATATTTTTATTTGAATCCAATAATATTTTTATTATTCATTAATGTTTACTTAAATCATTGTTTGTAATTTAAAAAAATACAAACATGTCACATGATGATATAAGAATTAATAGCATTGATATCATAGTATTGACAATAATATATAAATTACTTTGCGGAAACAGATTCTGAAGGAAGGAGAAAGTTAAGCGTGGTGGAGCTGAAGTAGTATTAGGATGGGTGACCGGCTGAGAAGTTTCACCAAGACTGCAATTTAATTAAATATTAAATATAATTAGTGTTAAAAATATCCAAAATAAGATATTAACGAGTAAAAACAATTGAGAAAAAAAATTTAAAAATATTTTTGCAACCGGCCGACAGGCTATGCCGACCGCCGCTACACCGGAGGGCAAAGCCATCGGCGTAGCGTACGCCGACGACATTCCGATACGCAGATGGCTTGTGTATGCTATGTCGAGGGAGACCTTTGCCGTGGAGGCTACGCCAAGAACAGCCGTTGACGTACCATATACCGTGGTATTTTGGCTTACGCCGACGGCTTTTTCTCTCTTGGTAGAGCGCCCTGTGGACATTTTCCACGTATGGCACATGATGCATTCGAATTTTGTTTGTACTGTCATGCAAGTTGACATTTTTGCATTGTAATCGTGTGCTGCAGTTCGGTGCGATTTGCGGGCCGGACGGGACAGCCAAGGGCCACCATCGATCGCCACTCAACCACTAACCTGCACGTGTGAGCAAATCATTGTATTGCGGCCCCTGGAGACAACACCACGTGTTCTGATCACCGTCAATGCCGGCACGGGAATGTAGGCAGCGTCCTGTAAATTAGGGTGCCTTTCTGTCGTCATTGATGACGTAACTGTCGTTGGTCAGCCTTCCATTCACGACTCTAAATCGTGTTTAAATCAGTGACACTATGTGTGTCTGAATCACTGCCACGCTAAGCAGTGGCTGGCGGGTGGCCAGTGACATACGCGCATACATGACACGCACTCGGTGCACTAATTTGATGCACGGAAAGACCGAAACGGATACGTCTATTCGAATGGATTGTACTACTAAAACGTCGTCTCACCGTCACAGGCTAGACAACCCCACGTGAGTGACCGCGGGCGCGCAAGGCCCGACACAACACCTATGTTTCCACGTACTAGCGTGGAAGAAGATTACTCCCTCCGTCCGCAAATAAGTGTACTTCTAGCCTTGTTCTAAGTCAAATTTTACTACGTTTGACTAACTTTTTAGGACAACGTAGCAACATTTATGACACTATATTGTTACCATTAGATTTATTTTTAAATCTAATTTCATAATATGTCAATTTGATGGGTCAAATTTAGTTATGTTTGACTTAAGTAAAAACTAGATGTACACTTATTTGCGAACGGAGGGAATAGGCAGAAAATAGGGTGTAAGTGGGATCCCGTATAAGTGCCACTCGTTTATTTGTCAAATTCTAATACAAACTTTGAGTAAAAATTACACTAAATTTTTAAAAATAAACTAGAAATAGAATTTAGACGGGATCCCTAGCAGGAAATAACCTAAAGATGAATGAAGAAAAGAAGAACAAGGGATCGACGCCAGGTGTTCGCCGGCCGGCGGTCACATCGTCGGCGCGCGCGCCCGGGCGAGTAGGGGCGACGTGTCAACACGTGCTTGGTTTGGGCGTGGATCGATCGACGACGCACATACGTGGCTGTGGTTGGGTTGGTGCCCGATCGATCGATCGATCGATCAATTGATTCCTAGTATATGTCGTCGTCTCGCATCGGCGGAATCGCGTATCCAGTGCGGTGGTGGCCTAGATAGGTACTCGCGGGACGGGACGCACATCATAGGACACATATCATAGGACGCACTAGAGTGCCGTTTGAGATACTACGACGGAACAACCGCCGCCTGCAGCATCCTTTCTGGCGCGCCGGCACATGGGTGTCCTGGTCCTGAGGCACGTGGCGCACAGCCATCGGTTTCCTTTTTGCTCCTGCTAGAGAGACTACTGTATGTAGAGTGCTAGTGCTAGTAGATCCCAAATGTCCAACGAGATATAGTATTTGTGTGGAGCAGAAAAGTGGCATGGAGCACTCGTCTGGTCGGGTTGCGTCACCCATGATGCATGCCTACGGACGTCGCCCACCGACCACCGTGCTGTCGTAGTACTACTCCCTCTGTTCGGGATTATAGATACTACGCGTATACCTAGGTTGTTAATTTGACCAATAAAATATAACTTATATAACACGAAAGTTATACTTTTAGAAAATATAACCTCTAAAGTTTCTAATAATATAATTTTTATGTTATACTATTTATATTTTGTTGTTTAAATTGACAACCTAATTATCCGTGCGGGACTTATAATCCCAAACGGAGGAAGTACAAGGGATCCACGCACAATGTGTGTTGCTATGAATCATTGCTGCATGAACCTACCATACCTTGTCGCACTTCCGGGATTGATTAATTTTGCATGGTCCATTCTCTTGACTTGGCTAGCCGCTAAGCTTCTAGAAGTTTCCATTTTCCAAATCAGCGAAGCTCTCTGGAATGAATAGCTTGGCCTCTAGCTCCATGTCTATAGCTCTCTACATGCATGCATGTCTCGCAAAGTGTATTAATTCTGCCGTCCACACCATAAACATTTTGATTACATAATTTTCAACATGGATTTTGTTCAAATTCAAACTACAATCACGAATAAAAATTAATTACGAATGGAGGGGTACTACGCATACACAGCTGATGGGCCAATGTGCACAAATCCCGCTCCGTCCATCTCGTGACATCGGTCGATCACCAGGCCGCATATATGTGCATGTACTCGAATCCAAACCAGTCAGTCAGTGTCTTAGTGATCATCACTCGGTCGTGCAGCACAACAGTTTTCCACTCGGTAATAACTCAATGAAGTACCCTAGATACAGAAGCCTCTCTCGTCCAAGTCAACACGCCGCATCCAGTATACAGCAGTAACGTGTGAACACGTACGAGCTGAATTAACAGTGTATCAGTACACAGTCTAAATTAAGCTCCGACTTATACAAATTGAGTTCATTAGTACAGCGCGTTAGACTGGAAACAAGGCGCCGTGGATGACTGACTGACAATAGCTAGGTTGCTTACAGTTTTCAGGCGCCTTGCAGGGAAAGTCAAACACCGCGCGCGGTATCTTAGCTCGTGGCTATAACCGAGGTCTAGGCAGCTGTGGCGGGCCTAGGCCCGTTGCCTACATCATTGGAGGAATTTGCTTTGCTTGGAGCAACAGTATACTACTACTATGATCGATGGCCATGGTGATCGAATCTTCTTTTGTCCAGATTTTGAGCTGACAGAGGCGTTCCGGCAGGCCGGGCTTCATTCTGTCTGAGAAGGACATGGCAGACATGCTCCGGGAGTCGCCTTTTGCAGAATGAGCTAAGGCTGCTGCTTAGTCGATCAGTCTCAAATGATTAGTACATCACCGTCATTACTAGTTGAGCTAAAGCCAGCTGCTGGTTTTACCTGTAGTCGGCAAGCAACGCTGCTGCTGAAGCACCCCTGTATTTTTTATGTTCTCCTACTACCAAGCGTGTGGTGCTTGAAAGTGTGGCAAGTGCCAATGTTGGGGAGGTGACCCCGAATAGGGTAAAGAAGGGGAAAGACGAAAGGGTGTTCCCCATCTAGTTTCCGAGTTACAGTCTGAGTCGGCCGAATCCTGTAGAGGTCGGCCGAAATAGGAAAGGGCAGGACCCTTATAGTAATGGCAAGGTATTACCCGGCCGAGATACTGCGTAAGTCAGCCGAGTTAGCCCGAGTAATCTTGATGCAGGTAAAGGACAAGCCGAGTTACGCGAGGCAGGGCCGAATGATACGAAGCTTGCAGGAGAAGGAGAAGCCTAAAGTCAAACTCTAGCTGCAGGCTAGGGAGAATCTGAGCGGAGCCAAGCACTAGGGACAAAGGCGCAGAGCGATAGAGAGGCAGAAGGAGGTCCTCGAATATGCTTGCCATGTCAGCCCTAAAGGAACTCAAGGCTCTCCTTTATAAGGGGAGGCTTGGACCCTGAGAAGGGCATCGGCTCATTTAGTATCGTTAGGCTGGTAAAGTTCTTTCTTTCTCCTTGTATACAGCTCAAGGAGCACTTGTAGCCCAAGGAAGGAGAAATAAAGATCTTTGCCTTAGTCTTTTGTGTGTAGAATCAACTGCATCTTCTCTCCCCAGATCCCTCTAGCATCCATTGGCCCCATACTTTAGCCTACCCATGGCATCTGCCGTGCCACAACCACGACAGTTGGCTCCCACCGTGGGGCCAGCAGCGGTGCTAGCTGGAGTCATGATCCGGATAGGAAACTTCATCAACACTGGCGAGCGCGTTGTCTCTAGCTTGGTCCGGAGATTTTATCTCTATGACTACGTCAGCGACAACGCATGCAGCTTCAAGGGAAAAACTCCTCCGCGCAACGGCGTCTTCATCAACTTGGGCATGCACCAGATCTACGTCGGCGTCGACATCTCCAGCGTTTATCCTCACCAAGTTGTTGTTGCAGGAGAACCTCCCCTTAGCGTCGCGAGCAGTCCGCGCGGAGCGCGCCCTGTAGGCAGCGTCGAGGTGATGGTCGCAACCGGGGTGCAGGCGGGAGTAGCAGGCGCCGGATCAAGCAGAGACCCGGCGGCGGGCGTGCAGGTCGCACCCAGGCAGACAGCTCCACAACCCACCGAGGTAATCCCTTCAGTGGTCAACCAGGCCGAGGTGCAGGAAACAACCCCAAAGGCACCAAGGGTAAGAGGGCCACCTCTGGAAAGACCAGAAAATATTCTTCAGGCAACCATAGATAACCTGACTACACCTATAGCGCCGATACTTGATCCGGCAAATGCTCAGGCAGAGTTGGAAGAAACCAGGCAAAAAGTGTTGGTAGAGGCAAAAAAAGGTGTCGGCCTTGCGGGAGTCCTTAAACAGGACCCTGCGAGAATATGCCAAGGCAAACAAGCTTGACGTCGCCCCCGAGCGGGTTGACGAGTTGAGATTAAGAGGAAAGAACCTCATAGATGATATCAACAAGGAGCATGATGCTCATAAGGCAGAATCAGTTGATTTAGGTTTGTCGAGGTACAGTACCCCGGCAAAGAACCTGAGAGCGGCAAATGCCGCAGCATTAGAGCTAGAAGGATTAACCGGCGAAGCCCGACAGAAACAGCAAGAAAGAGTGAATGAGCTGGTGCGCATTGTGAACCAGCAGAATGAAGAAATGCTCAGAGCAGACCCGGCGAGGCCAGGGGCCTCGCGAATGGTTCACTCGGCTGGAGAGCGCCTGCTTTATCTGTAGCAGCAGCATCTTCACCCGGAAACAATGCACGAAAGGACAGAGCGGTAACTTCGGGAAAGAGAAACAAGCAAATTGTTCCCTATGATCTGGCAATAGCCGGAAAAGCAAACGAGAACAGAGGCAATGGGAGTCGAGGAAACAGTGGCGAGAGAAATCCCGGCCGTGCTGAGAAAGGCGGCGGAAGCCGAGGCAATGGAGACCTCGGCAGAGGAGAACTCGGAAGAGGAAATCACGAGAATAATGTCCCGGTCGAGGGAAGGAGAGAACCACAACCCAACCCACAGCCAAGACATGAACCTCGGCAAGAAAGAGAAATGATACCAGCTCGCCACAATCAGGTAAATGAAAGGTACAATGATGGTTATTTCGAGATGGAATATGCGATCCAGGGTGGAAATAACCACTATGGAATGCAAGAGAGAGTCCTGTACAGAGACCTGTCATCAAATGATGTCAGAGTAAAGCTAGACCGGCTATACCGATCCGAATTGCTGGAACCGCCTATGCCGAACTTTCAACTGGCAAGAGGCACAAAAACATATAATGGGAGCACCAAACCACAAGATTGGCTGATCAATTATGCCACAACTGTAAAAATAGCAGGTGGAAACTTACGATGGGCAGTGCGATATGTCCCGCAAATGTTGGAAGGACCAGCTAGAGTATGGATGAATAATCTGCCAGCCGGCAGCATCAACTGTTGGTTGGATTTTAAAGAAATGTTCGTTAGCAACTTCACCAGTACTTACAGGAGGCCAAACAGGCCGCAACAGCTAGCCATGTGCAAGCAAAGGCCGAATGAGACAGACAGAGAGTTCTTAACTCGTTGGTGCAACCTGAGAAATTCATGCGAGGGAGTTATAGAGTCACAGGCAATAGCTTGGTTCGCCCAAGGATGTCGCTATGCCAGTGTGTTATGGCAGAGACTGCAAAGAGATATGCCAACCACATTGGCAGAAACCATCAGGATAGCGGATTCCTATGCGTTGGGAGATCCGACGCAGCCAGAGTTAATGTCGGCAGATCATCGAGAGCATCAAGATCAATACGCAAGAGAAGTGGCCGGGTCATCCAGGCGCAATGACTTCAGAGGAAGAAGAAGAGAAGAGAGGCCGGATTATAGATATGGTACAGCTCAGGTGGCAGCAGTAGTGCAAGATCAGCCGAGTCACGGAAATACTCAACGGCAAAAGAATGGTCCTCAACAATGGACACCAAGGAATGAAGGAAAAAAACAATGGACACCAGAACAAAAGAAGCAATGGCAGGAGAGGCCGAAGTACACGTTTGAGTCTATGTTAGATCAGCCGTGTAAATTTCACACGTCAAACCCGGCCAGGCCAGCCAACCATACGACCCGCCAATGTGCATGGATGAAAAATGCAATGGGTAACCCCGCAGGCATACAGGCAGCGCCTCTCCAGGCACATCAGCAGCATCAGCCACAGTTGACTGGAGCAAATGCACAGCAACTGATGTTACCACCTCCTCCCCCGAGATATGAAAACTCGGACCGGAGAGACTCGGTGCATCAAGTGATAAACCAAGGTCCGGATGGAAGGACAAATCCGGGAAATAATGGACGCAATGATTACAGAGAACATCATCAGTCGTATTGCGTGTTCACAACAGAACAGCAAGACAAGCAGAGTGTGCAGCGTCGGCATATGGAAGTAAATGCAATTATGCCGGCAGTACCAAGGTATGTGCCTTGGTCGGATCAAGAAGTAACTTGGAGCATAAAGGACGGGGTCGTATGCACTCGTGTTAGATCCGACGTTTGTCGGACCAAGCATTAATGTGAATTTTTCAAAGGTACTCATTGACAATCGGAGCAGTATCAACATCATGTACAAAGATACCATGCATAAACTCGGAATATCGCAGAACATGCTGCAATCCATGAGGACCACTTTCCATGGGATAGTACCAGGGATTTCATGCGAACCCATTGGTAAGGTTCGAGTGGATGTGTTATTCGGCACAAGAGATAACTGCAGAGCAGAAAACTTAGAGTTTGAAGTGGTGGATCTAGAGAGTTGTTATCATGCTCTACTCGGACGGCTAGCATTGGCCAAATTCATGGGCAGCTGTCATGTAAGTTATCTGAAAATGAAGCTACCCGGACCACAAGGGGTGATAACAGTAGCAGGGGATTACAGGAAGTCAATGGAATGTGCTTCAGCCGGGTCAAATTTGGCCGAGTCATTGGTAATAGCAAGAGAAAAAAGAAGGATTCAGGAGGTAGCAGCCCTCGCTCAATCGGCACAGCTGAATATGCCGGCATTATCCAACCCACATGGAAGTGTCTCCTTTTAGCCGACTAAAGAAACAAAGAAGTTTCAGATAGATGAGCAATTCCCAGAGCGCACCGTTACTATTGGTGCTGGCCTAGATGCTAAATAGGAAAGCGAGCTCACCAACTTCCTCCGTGAGAATCGGGATATCTTTGCATGGTCAACTCAGGATCTGCAAGGTGTTCCGAGGGAGTTGGCTGAGCACTCTCTGAATGTAAGGCCAGAAGCAAGGCCGGTGAAGCAACCTCTCCGCCGCTTCGCCGAAGACAGGAGAAAAATAATAGGGGATGAAATAGCTCGGCTCCTAGCGGCCGGGTTCATCATGGAGGTGTTGTATCCGGATTGGTTATCAAACCCGGTGCTGGTAGAAAAGAAGAAGGACGATCCAAATGTAGCCATTGTATGGCGAATGTGTATCGATTACACGAACCTGAACAAGGCGTGTCCAAAAGATCCTTTTCCTTTACCTAGAATAGACCAAGTCATTGATTCGACCGCTGGTTGTGAACTATTATCATTTGTAGACGCGTATTCTGGTTTTCACCAGATACCGTTAAATCCGGCCGATCAAATAAAGACTGTGTTTATTACCCCGTACGGGGCTTATTGCTATCGCACCATGCCATTCGGCCTGCGCAACGCAGGAGCAACGTATCAGAGATGCATGCAAAAATGTCTACATGATCAGATAGGGAAAAATGTACAAGTATATGTAGATGATGTGGTTATCAAAACCAAAGAGAGCAAAATGCTACTGGATGATATCCGGCAGACTTTCGCGAACCTGAGAAGGTTCCGAATGAAGCTTAACCCGGAAAAATGCACATTTGGGGTACCAGCGGGAAAATTGCTCGGATTTCTCGTATCTAGCCGAGGTATAGAGGCCAACCCAACTAAGATAAAAGCAGTGGAAAGGATGGAATTGCCAAAATGTCTAAATGACGTACAAAAGTTAACAGGTTGTTTAGCCTCACTCAGCCAATTTGTATGTCGGCTGGGAGAGAAAGCATTACCACTTTATCAACTGATGAAAAAATCGGATAAGTTCATTTGGACTCCACAAGCAGACAATGCATTTCATGAATTGAAAAAGATGTTGGTCACAGCGCCGGTCTTGGCTTCTCCATTATCGAAAGAGCCTATGTTACTTTACATAGCGGCCACCAACCGAGTAGTGAGCGCTGTGATAGTGGTGGAACGAGTGGAAGATGATAAATCAGTACAAAGGCCGGTGTATTACCTAAGCTAGGTACTATCAGCCTCAAAACAAAATTATCCGCATTATCAAAAGATGGCATATGGGGTGTACATGTCAGCAAAGAAACTTAAACATTACTTCGAAGAGCGCCCCATCAAGGTGATTTGTGAAGCACCCATAGCCGACATATTGAGCAACAAAGATGCAAGTGGCCGAATAGCAAAATGGGCAATTGAGTTATCACCTTATGCTCCGCAATTCGATAGGAGAGATGCAATCAAATCTCAGGCTGTGGCCGACTTCTTCGTAGATTGGGTCGAGGTACAATATGAGCCACCATTACCAGATCCGATTTATTGTACGATGCACTTTGACGGTTCCAAACTAAGAAATGGTTTGGGGACAGGAATAGTATTAACCTCGCCAAAAAGAGACCAGCTGAGATATGTGCTGCAAATACATTTTTCCGCATCAAACAATGTAGCCGAATATGAAGCATTAGTCCATGGATGGAAGGTGGCGAAAGAGATTGGCATACGCCGAATCTTGTGCTATGGAGATTCAGATCTAGTAGTACAGCAAGTCTCAGGCAATTGGGATGCGTTGGATGACAATATGGCTTTGTATAGATTTCATGTGCAAAAACTCAGTGGATACTTCGATGGATGTGAATTTCATCATGTACCTCGGGCAGAAAACGACGGCGCAGACACATTGTCAAAACTCGGATCAACCAGACAGTCAATTCCCCCAGGTATCGCCCTAGAGAATCTGAGGAAGCCATCAATAACACCGTCTCCAGAGTCCGAATCCATATTTATTCCGGCAAAATCAAGAGAGGACAATGTGCCGATGGAAATTGACAAGCAATGTAACCCGAAATTTCCAAAAATAAAACCAGTCGATGCAAGGATGAGTATGGAGAAATCCGAGGTAGTTATGTCGGCAGAAAATATGGAAATAGATAGTGAGACTACACCAGAGAAAATCACACCTCCATGGGCGCAACCCATATTCTCTTTCCTTAGAGATGCAATTCTGCCGAACAACGAGATATTGGCAAGACAGACAGTGAGAAGAGCTAAATCTTATACAATCATAAACAATGAGCTGTATAAAAGGAGTGTCACAAGTGTGTTGCAAAGATGTGTGAGCTCGGCGGAAGGCCAGGAGATCCTCCTAGATATACATCAAGGAGAGTGCGGACATCACGCCTCATCCCGAGGTTTAGTGGCCAAAGCATTCAGGCATGGGTTTTATTGACCAACAACGTTGAAAGAGGCCAAAGAACTGGTCGAAAAATGTAATGGTTGCCAAAGATATGCCAGCAAAATACATATGCCTTCGTCCGAGTTAAAAACTATACCAATTACTTGGCCATTTTCTGCATGGTGCTTAGATATGGTGGGACCATTTAAGCTGGCCCGAGGCGGGATGACCCACATATTGGTAATGGTGGACAAATTCACAAAATGGATTAAAGTGAAACCAATAAATAAATGTGATGGGCCCACAGCAGTAAAATTCCTTAAGGATATTATCTTAAGATATGGGTACCCACACAGTGTTATTACAGACAACGGTACAAACTTTGCAGAAGGAGCCTTCGCTAGATTCTGTCAAGAAAAGCACATAAGACTGGATGTTGCCTCTGTGGCTCACCCAGCATCCAATGGGAAAGTAGAAAGGTCTAATAGACTAGTACTATCCGGAATAAAACCACGACTCGTCGAACCGTTGCAAAGGTCGGCAGGATGTTGGATTGAGGAACTACCAGCAGTACTATGGAGCCTCAGGACTACCCCAAACAGATCAACAGGTTATACACCATTTTTTCTAGTGTATGGGGCAGAAGTTGTGCTTCCAGCCGACATAATACATGACTCGCCTAGGGTGACCCAGTATACAACCGCTGAAGTAAATGAGGTAGCTCGGCAAGATGATGTCGATCTGCTAGAAGAAGCCAGAGAGCTGGCGCTATCAAGATCAGCTATCTATCAGCAGGACTTGCGACGATATCACAGCAAGAAGGTGAATCCAAGAGTGTTCAAAGAAAGAGATTTGGTTCTCCGGCCGGTGCAACGCACGGCCGGCATGCACAAGTTGTCGCCTCCATGGGAAGGACCATTCATCGTGAGCAAAGCATTGCACAATGATGCATATTACCTAATCGATGCTCAATCACCAGGAAAGAACAAGACAGACAAAGCCGGCGAAGAATCGAAAAGACCATGGAACGTAGCTTTACTTCGTCCATTTTACTCGTAACGGTC
Organism: Avena atlantica; assembly: GCA_910589765.1. Classification (NCBI taxonomy): domain Eukaryota; kingdom Viridiplantae; phylum Streptophyta; class Magnoliopsida; order Poales; family Poaceae; genus Avena; species Avena atlantica. The sequence continues at coordinate 175,433,082 of OU342737.1, forward strand.
ATCTATGACACATTGTAAAGTGATGCCTCAGGATGGAGCACCAAGTATGTATTGAACCTCGGCGTCCAGAGCAGTGACTCGGGGACTGCCATGCGTTTTTTTAAATTTCATGCTATGTATTGAACCTCGGCATCCAGAGCAGTGACTCGGGGACTGCCATATGTTGTTTTAAATTTCATGTTATGTATCCAACCTCGGCACCTCGAGTAGTGGCTCGTGGACTGCGCTATATTGTTTTTAAGATTGGTTTATGTATTAAACCCCGGCACCCTGAGCAGTGACTCGGGGACTGCCCCATATTGTTTCTAAGTTTGATTCATGTATTAGACCTCGGCGACTAAGCAGTGGCTCGGGGACTGACATATATCATTTTTGATTTTGTGTTATATATTAAACCTCGGCACCTTGAGCAGTGACTCGGGGACTGTCTTATATTATTTCTAAATTTGATTTATATATTAAACCTCATTGCCTTGAGCAGTGGCTCGGGGACTACCCTATATCGTTTCTAAGTATGGGTTATCCTTTGTTACAAGAGTGAGTATCAAACGTAGGCTCCCAGAGTGATATTATTGCGCTCCCCCCAAATACGGTCTTCAAGGTTTACGCCCAAATTAATAGTCCAAACCATAGTGATCAAGTGGCAAAGTTTATCAAAGTCCGGCAATAGTGGACGCCGAGATACGGGAGAATAAAGGCAAATATATACCCCAAACTCAAGAAGTTGAAGGCCGCCAAAGCAAGGATTCGGACAAACAGAACCGGTTAAACAAAGTAATAACAATTACAACCACATGTGTCTCAGCGGCACACGGCAAAAGAAATTCATACCGCACAGAAGACGGACAAATGTTGGACGTACATCATACACCCGGCATACAAGGGGTAAGAAATCACCTTAAGTTTTTTAGCTGGAGAAGCAGTGACTTGGTCAGGGGCTGGGCACTCCGAGGTTGGGGGAACTTCGGTCGAGGTTGCTTCGCCCTCCATAGACTCAGGAGCGACTTCGGAGGAAGCCCGAGGTTGTTGAGGAGCGTCAGCTTGTGCAGTGGAATGCCCAGTACCTTTGGAGGAAGATCGCGCGTCTCCATTGCCATCCGAGCTTGAACTGGAATCACCAGAAGCAGCCGAGCCACCCTCATCTTCGCCCTGTTCAGCCGAGTTATCATCCGAGGCCTCCTCAACTTCGACCTCGTCCTCCAGATTAGGAAGGAAACTCGGACCTTCATTCCAGGTGTGCACGTCGGCATACTCAACAAGCTGGAAGGCACGAGCTTGCTGAAGAGCGACAAAGTCTGGATCCTCAACCCAATGGGATCTAGTGCGCAAATTTCTCAAAACATCAAGAGAAATATCTTCATACCATGACATGATGACAGTAAGAGCCATATCAGCACCGGCTCGTCCGGCCGATTCCCTCCAAAGACTCAGCTGTCTCTTAGAGGCCATTAATCTTTCCACCAATAATTTGACCTCATCGATATTAGGAGTCCCAGAGGTATTCGTCCAAAGAACATGGTAGGCTCGGATAGCAGCCCGCACCAAATCCCAGCCCATTATCTTCATCGGACCAACTGCAGCACCAACAGCAACCAAGAAATCTTCCATTGAATACTCTTAAGTCCGCATCAGCAGGAACACCTCGACGCACACGAGCACTAATCACCGCTTTAGAGCTCACGGGCTTAGCTTCTGGAAAATGGTCTGCGCAGAACACAACTGCGTCAGTAAGCAGTAAGGGAAAAGATAACTCGGCCGCGATCAGAAGCTTACGATGAATATAGTTCAAAATTATCTGAAGATCTTTAGCCCAGTCAATCTTGCTCTTCTCAAAGCGGGTGATCTCCTCTCTCATCCCCCATGTCTTCAGTTCGGCAGCCTCGAGGAGCTCTTTATTTTTCTGCAATTGCAGAGCTAGCCGATTTTTCTCCTCGAAGAACTCCTGGTCGACCTTTTCTAATTCAGACTTCTGAGAGAGCTTAAGGGACTCCACCTCGGCACGCAAGCGAGCTATCTCGTCATCTTTTTCTTTCAGCTGCGCCGAATGAGTAGCGCTTTGTTCTAAAAAATGCAGCATCACATTGGGCATGTGCGTTCAATCTTGGTGAGATGCTGCAAAGGTTTGTAACTCGGCTTTACCAAAGCCAAAAGAGTTAAAAGAAACTTAGTGCACATTTCAAAGGGGAGTATATAAAGTAAAAGAGTAACTAACCTTCCAGGGCCTTAACATTCTTCTCAAGACGGATGTTAAGATTATTGATGTTCCCTGTTTACCAACAAAGTGAGCCAACATCTCGTATACAAAATAATGAGAGCTTCGGAGATAACGCAAGAGTTTGTCGACTTACCAGCTTTCTTTACCACAGGAATAACCTTCTCGTACTTTTCTTCCAATTTTCTATGCGCAAAAAGCAGCCTTTGGAATTCGGCAGTCCGCCGATCATGCGCAACCTAAGAAATAGAGCAAATGGTAAATAGGTATTCGAGCCTAAGACAGATCCGAGTCAAGCGAAACTTAACCCGAATCTAGGTGACTGGATATTCAAAGTTAAGACAGATCCGAGTCAAGCAAAACTTAACCCGGATCTAGGTGGCTGGATATTCAAAGCTTAAACAGATCCGAGTCAAGCAAAACTTAACCCGGATCTAGGTGGCTGGATATTCAAAGCTTACACAGATCCGAGTCAAGCAAAACTTAACCCGGATCTAGGTGGCTGGATATTCAAAGCTTAGACAGATCCGAGTCAAGCAAGACTTAACCCGAATCTAGGAGGCTGGATATTCAAGGTTCAGACATACCCAAATCAAGCAGAATTTAATGCAGATCTAGTTGGACAGAGGTTCGAACTCTAAGATAAAACTGAACTAAGTAAAGCATCATAAAACTTCCAAACGAATAACAAGTTATTCAGTTGCAAGCTTCGGGGACTAGAGTATGTATAATAGCATCCGGAGAACTAATCAAAACTCCATAAAAACGATTACCTCATTCATCTTGTCACTTTCAAGAACGTTCTTGGCAGCTTGATGTAGGCGGCTGCTGATATCGGAGAGTTGAAACGGCTGGCTGCTTGGATTACCCTCGAACTGATCGGCAGCGTTCCAATTGTTCGCATACTCGACCAATGAGCCGAGACTGTTCCCACTCTCCGTGTGAGTCAGAACTTTACCTCGGACATGTTGGGTAACGACCGCCGCCGCCGGACTCTTGTGAAGAGCGAGCTGTTTATCAGCAGCCGGGGTAACAGTGCCCTTGGCACAGGAAATCCCCATTGCGCAGCGCATCAGTAATTGTAGGCTGAGATGAGCTGGCAAGTCCTTTCTGAGAAGGCAAAGGCTTGGCAACAACGACCTTCCGTGCCTTAGGAGAGACGTCAATAGGAGCCGATACCTCGGCAATTGGAGCAGCGTCCTTGGGAGCCGGAGGATTTTCGGTTGCAGAGGGCGCCGAGATATTGATATCCTCGGCTGGAGTTGGTGTCACAGTAGAGACCGCGGGGGTCGGAGGAATCTCAACAGAAACATCAAGGTTCACGGAGGAGGCAGCAGGTTCGACAGGAATATCTGTGGGCCGAGATGTATCGGCATCAACAGGAGGAATCTCAGGCGGATCATGGCTGGGTGGCGTCTGATTCGGATCAGCAGGAGAAGCAACACGAGCAGGACTCGGAACTCTGGTATCCTTAGGAGGCGGAGGAGAAGTCGGCCGAGTCGTACGATCGTCATGCTGGAACCGCTGGGCTTAACAGAGAGAGGAGCCCTGCAAAGACAGAAAAGGTCAAGTTATAAGGGAGAAAGAGAGAAACAAGAAATACAAACAAAACTAACTCACCCAGTAACTCTGGGCATAATTTTACGCTTCGGAGCATGCTGGGCTGACTTCTTTACTCGCTTCCTAGGAGCAGCTTCTGAGGCATCAGCCGGGGCTCTACGTTTCCCCGAGGTAACGGGAGGCCGGGAGGCAAGAGGCTCGACGTTGTGAACCTGACCGGCCGGATTAGCTGATAAAATAGAAGCCGGAAATGCATAAGAAATTGGCATTGCGGCAACTACCTCTAGAACTTGGACCTCATCCGAATCACCTTCCTCCTCGTGGGTCGGGGCCTTGTCGCGAGCGCGAGCCGGAGCGAGATCCGTCTTGGGAACGAACTCTTCTGAGTCTGGCTCCCCGCTGTCCGGAGTATTCCGATCTGCAGGCCACGGGAGTGCCAAAACCTCAGCGTCCTCAGTCTTTTCTTCTCAAACCTCTGCAGAACAAGAAAGATAAAAATTAGCAAAGAGAGTCACGGACGCGATTAGGAAGCAAAACACAAAGGCATAGACTTACCTCGGGAGGGGGACGCTCGCAGTTGAACGGCTTCAATCCCCAGGCCCAGTCCTCTGGCATCTCCGTCTTAAAGATAGCTCGGACACGTTTAAAGATGAGGTAATTGTCCAGCTCCACCGTCGAGACTCGGTTGGGATCGAGAGGACCGCTCGTGTAGCAGAGCTTGTGCGTGCATTTTTGGAAGGGGCAGATCCGGCTGCTGATGAAAGTAGTCATCAGATCCTCTCCGCGTAGCCCGGAGCGCATCAATTCCTTCAGCCGAATCTCAAAAGCTTCGGCCAGATCATGACTCTTCCTCGGATTATAGGTCCAGTTCTTCTTGGAAGGGGTGCCAATGGAAAAGGCAGGCAGCCGAATCCTATCCGCGTTTCCAGAGTTCTTGACATAAAAGAACGACTTATGCCACTTCTTACATGATTCTAAGCCTGCGACGCGAGGAAATTCGGATTTCCTCCGAGGTGTGATTGACGCGACACCACATTGGGTAAGAAGCTTCTCGGAGGGATGAACAGATTTGTCAGGGACGACGTTGGATCGGATCTAGAAAAACTTTGACCAAACGTGCACAGACGGCCATAGGCCGAAGTATCCCTCCGAGGCACAGATGAAAGAAGGGAGATGATGCGGTTGTAGGCCGAAGTAATCGAGGAATTCCCTAGCAAAGTCACTGAGAGGGAGACCAAACCCGCGAGCTAAATGTGACATAAAGACTACATATTCGCCCTCCCTAAGAACTGGAGAGGATTCGCTGTCGGGTAGGCGACAAGTCACCTCGGCAGGAATTCGGCGAGTTCAGATTAGCCACTCAATCTCTCGTCAGGTGACAGAGGAGCCCTGCCACGAGCCACGCTCGGGCCCAGAGGCAGCATCGTCATCCTCAATCAGGGCACCGCTGACGGAGCTCGACATGGGTTCGCCGGATAAATCTACAGAGGAAGAACTAGCAGTGGAGGAAAACTTAGAACTACATGGCCCCGTCGTGATTCTACGCGGAAACGGCGGTGGAGCAGCAAAGGAACTACTGCGCGAAAACGAAAGGGAAACAGAGGAATCTAGAGGAGAGCCTAGACGCTGGGAGCGGAAAGAACTCACCGGCGACGACGCCGGAGCAAGCGAACAAGGACGAGGCAGACGGAGCAGCGCGGCGGGGTCCTTGCCATCGGAGATTCAGATGAACGCACGGAGGCGGATCCGCGAACGGGCGCAGAAGCGAGAGGAATAAGAAGGGCGCAGGTGAGCGGAGGGGGAAATTGAATCTCCCAACCCCGCGCCCCTCTTTATAACCGAGCCGCATGCGAGGTAGTGGGATCGTGGGTGTGGCGGTTGACCGTGTAGATCGTGTGCACCGCATGACCGCCCGCCGCTGAGCGGAACCGTACCAAGGACCACATAGTGGAAAGGAGGGTCACGATCCCCAACGGAAACGGCACACGAGGCGTCACAGCGCCGGCGCGACAGGCGCAGTAGTAATTGTAGCCTGTCAGTGAATACTTTAGAGGAACAAAAAACTAGAGAAACAATGATGGGTATGACACGTAGGACGAGGCGTACGCGAGAAGATACGACGATACCTCGAACGAGAAAGAGATAACTCGAAAACAATGCATAACGAGGGTCATGAAACTGATACGGCCCGGTCGAGGTTGTCAGCAGGGCCACACCAGCTTCGGGGACTAATGTTGGGGAGGTGACCCCGGATAGGGTAAAGACGGGGAAAGACGAAAGGGTGTTCCCCGTCTAGTTTCCGAGTTACAGTCTGAGTCGGCCGAATCCTGTAGAGGTCGGCCGAAATAGGAAAGGGCAGGACCCTTATAGTAATGGCAAGGTATTACCCGGCCGAGATACTGCGTAAGTCGGCCGAGTTAGCCCGAGTAATCTTGATGCAGGTAAAGGACAAGCCGAGTTATGCGAGGCAGGGCCGAATGATACGAAGCTTGCAGGAGAAGGAGAAGCCTAAAGTCAAACTCTAGCTGCAGGCTAGGGAGAATCTGAGCGGAGCCAAGCACTAGGGACAAAGGCGCAGAGCGACAGAGAGGCGGAAGGAGGTCACGGGGGGTGACAGTCCTGAAGCTTGAGGCGCACAGGAGGGGCCCTCTGGAACCTTGCCGTCATTAGAGGAGCGATAGGGAAAGGAGGCCGCCGAACTACTATATTGGGACAAGCATATTCCTCGAATATGCTTGCCACGTCAGCCCTAAAGGAACCCAAGGCTCTCCTTTATAAGGGGAGGCTTGGACCCTGAGGAGGGCATCGGCTCATTTAGTACCGTTAGGCTGGTAAAGTTCTTTCTTTCTCCTTGTATACAACTCAAGGAGCACTTGTAGCCCAAGGAAGGAGAAATAAAGATCTTTGCCTTAGTCTTTTGTGTGTAGAATCAACTGCATCTTCCCTCCCCAGATCCCTCTAGCATCCATTGGCCCCATACTTTAGCCTACCCATGGCATCTGCCGTGCCACCACCACGATAGCCAAGGTCTCCTCCGGGGATGAGCGAAACCTCCTTCTGCTGTGCTCCGATAGTAAGACGCACATGCAATTTTCTCTGCTATGCCTGATGCTATCAGCGGCTAGTCGTTTCTGTTTCTATGACGATGCAACTTAAACTGCTTAGCTGGAATGTTAGAGGTTTAAACGACCAGGCTCGACGAGCTGTCGTCCGCGACTTAGCCTGCAGCACACGCTGTTCCATCCTCTGCATTCAAGAATCCAAATTATCTCATCTTTCGAACGAGGAAAAGGTGCAAATCGCCGGGCAAACGCTGAGTGGATGCGCTCACCTACCTGCAAACGGTACGAGAGGTGGCGTGATCCTTTTCTGGCAGGAAGACTTGTTCACGGCAACTAACGTGGTCGTTAGGGACTTCTCTATAACTGCAACCTTCAACTGTGTCCCCAGTAACCGTTCTTGGACACTAACAACTGTTTACGGGCCTGCCGACAACGAGCGTAAGATAAGCTTCCTCAATGAGCTTGTGGCCATACACGCCCAGATTGCTGGCCCGTGGATGGTCATCGGCGACTTAAACCTAATCCTTCATGACCAAGACAAGAACAACCGGCGGGTAAATAGAAGTTGGATGAGGCGTTTTAGATCTGCGCTTGATGCTAGTTTCCTTAAGGAAGTGAGCCTGGTTGGGCGAAGATTTACATGGAGTAATGAGCAAGACAACCCCACCCTTGTCCGTCTTGACCGAGCCTTCTGCAACAACCTTTGGGAGGACATACATCCGGCCCCGAAGCTCCTCCCGCAAGCCTCCTCCATGTCTAATCATTGCCCTATTCTTATGGTCCAGGACATCCTCACGAGGGCCCCGCACCATTTCCGGTTCGAGAGCTACTGGCCCCTTCTACAGGGATACAATGAGGTAGTGGAGCAGTCCTGGGGTGAGCCGTGCAATCTCACAAACCCTTTCGCCATTCTGGATTGCAAGCTGAAGCGGCTTGCTAAGCACCTCGAATCATGGGCCAAAAACTACGTGGGTGACATAAGGAATCAAATGCTTCTGGGGCAGGAGATCGTCCTTCGGCTGGATTCGTCCCAGGAAGGCAGACAGCTTACCATGGCCGAGCGTGAGCTAAGAACTAACCTGAAGGCGCGGGCTGTCGGGCTCGCAGTGCTGAATAAGGTTAAGGCTCGCCAAAGGGCGAAAATAAAATGGCTAAAGCTTGGCGACGCCAACACGAAGTTCTTTCACGCTAAGGCTGCCCACCGCAGGGTCAAAAACATAATCCACTCACTAAATTCTGACAACGGCACCGCAACCTCACCAGGGGAAATCGAAGAGGTCATTAACTCTCACTTGTCTGCGATCATCGGAGCTCGCATCAACTGCAACAACCAATTTGACTGGCACCAGCTAAACCTCCCTTCTCCTGACCTTTCGGAGCTAGACGCCCCGTTCACTATGGAGGAATTGAAGGCGGCAGTATTCGCAACCCCTAGCGACAAGGCGCCTGGACCTGATGGGTTCTCGGGGGGGTTCTTCAAAACCTCTTGGAATGTGATCAAGCAGGATCTCTTCCTTGCCGTGCAGAAATTCTACTGCCAGAATGATCAGTCGTTTGACAGTCTAAACACTGCTTTTTTGTCCTGCTGCCAAAGACTGAACAACCCAGTCAAATATCACACTACAGACTGATCAGTCTGATCCACGCCTTCGCAAAGCTGATATCCAAGATCCTCACCCTACGTTTGCAACTAAGAATGGAAGAGCTAGTGTCCCCATGCCAGAGTACTTTCATATCGGGAAGAAGCATCCAGGAAAACTTTCTCTACGTGCAAAGCATGGCAAAGTACTACCACAAGACCAAAACGCCAATGTTACTTCTCAAGCTGGATATTGCCAAAGCCTTCGACACCGTCTCATGGACATACATCTTGAGCATGTTAGAAGCTCGAGGGCTGCCGCAAAGATGGAGGGACTGGGTTGTGCTTCTCTTCAGAACCGTGACATCAAAACCCATGATCAATGGGGTCCCGGGCAGGGCAATTACTCATCGAAGAGGCCTAAGGCAAGAGGATAGTCTCTCCCTTTCCTCTTTGACCTGGCAATGGAGCCACTTCACCGGCTGCTGGACTTAGCCACGGAGGCGAGTGTGCTTTCTAGGCTCAAAGGAAAAAACTGTAAATTCAGAGCCTCTCTCTACGCGGATGATGTTGCACCATTACTAAATCCAACAGAGGGGGACATTAGGGGGCTCTGCGACACTCTTGGGAAATTTGGCCAAGCCACTGGACTGATCACAAACCTGACCAAAAGCTCGGTCACACCAATCAGCCTCGATGTGGCTGAACTGGGGCGCCTCACCCAGGATTTGGGCATTCCAATCGCCAACTTCCCATGTCTATACCTAGGCATGCCATTGTCTGTAAAAAAAACTTACAAAGGCAGATTAGCAGAGGCTTCTGGACAAAATGGACAAATACCTAGCGGTATGGAAGGCAAGATTAATGAGCAAGGCAGGGAGATTGGAGATGCTTAACTCGGTGCTAACTTCCCTGGCGGTCTATCTGATGACAATAAATGATATGTCTGCCTGGGTTAGAAAGGAATTTGACAGGCCGCGGAGAGCTTGGCTTTGGGCAGGAGAGAACCAATGTAGCGGGGGAAAATGCAGAGTGAATTGGAATATGGTTTGCAGGCCCAAGGAGCTCGGAGGACTAGGCGTTCATCCTATTGACTTATTTGGCAGAGCTCTGCGGTTGAGATGGCTATGGCAAAGATGGAAAGATCCGCAAAAGCCATCGGCGCAGATGCCCACGCCATGCAATAAGATGGAAAAAAAACCTGTTTGCTGCGGCAACCAAGATAACCATTGGGAACGGCCAAACGGCTAATTTCTGGAATGATAGGTGGCTGGAAAATATGGCGCCTCGTGACATTGCACCAGACCTTTACGCCATTTCGGTATGTAAGAATAGATCCGTCAAAGAGGCTCTCACGGGCATGAAGTGGTTGCAAGACCTTAGGTTTCGCCTGGCCGAGGAACACATTCCTCAGCTCAGTCAACTCAATGAAATGTTGGACGACGTCCAACTGTCGGAGAATGAGGATGAAATTTCCTGGCGTTTTGGAAAAGACGAAAAATACTCCTCTCGGCCCGCTTACGAAATGCAGTTTTTTGGGGCAATGCGCACAGACCGCAGAAAGTTTGTCTGGAGTGGATGGGCGCCGACAAGATGCAAGTTCTTTATTTGGACGCTTATGCTCGACAGAGTGCTAACTGCAGACAAACTACTGTTGCGACAGTGGGAAAATAGCTACGTTTGCCCTCTATGTTGGAGAAATCTTGAGACATCTCGTCATTTGCTCTCCGAGTGTCCCTACAGCCGCCAAGTGTGGACTGTTTTGGCGGCCTACTTCAAGATAAAATCCTTCGATGCACAAGCTTGGTAGGCCAGAGCTTTCTCTACACAGGATTGGTATAGAAGTCTTGTAGTTGGGGTGCCCGCGGCCAGCAGAAGGCTAGCACACACGACAGCAAAGTTAATCTGCTAGGAAATTTGGAAAGAAAGAAATCGGAGGATATTTCAAAAGCATGAGATAACGGCCTCTGCGCTATGCGAAAGGATAAAAGAAGAGGCTATTACCTGGAGGCTAGCTGGGGCACCAATTAGTAATATAGGATGGAGGTACACCTTTTGACACTGGTTGAATGCATGTAAGGGGTGCTCTTTTGTTTCTCTCAAATGGGCAGAGACTTAACTGTCTGTAAAAACTATTCTACTATCGTACGAATATAGCAGTTGGCCTGCTGTTATTAAAAAAAAAATCTTCTTTTAGCTCCGCGCGGGACATGGGGGATGCTGGGTTCGGTGGGCTGCTTGCTGCCGGGGCACGTGGCGGCGAGCCAGCGGTTACCTTTTCCATCTTGCTCCTAGCTAGATCCTCACGCTTGCAAAAGAGAAACTCCTCATATTTCCATTCGGGACAGAAAAGCGCGCCGACTGGTCGGGTTGCATCACCCATGCCAACGTAGGTATTGTCCATCAGTCATCCACCATGTGCGTTGCTAATGTATCATCATTGCTGCATGGAACCTACCTTGTTGCATACTTGCACTTACAGAATTAATTTGCAAGTACAGAGCGAATTTGCCTGGTCCATTCTCTTGGGACTTGGCTGGCTGCTAAGCTTCTAGAAGCTTCCAAAATTAGCAAAGCTGGTTGGCTTGGGTTCTAGCTCCATGTCTATAGTTCATCGATCTCGTGGCAGAATGAAGTCACTCTCCTAACATCGATCAATCACCAGGGCGCATATACGTGCGTAATACTCGAATCCAAACCAATCAGTGATCATCACTACGTCGCGCAGAACAACAACAAATCGTCGCCATCCTTTGGCACCATTTTTTTTCCAGTTTACAACTCGGTAATAACTCAATAAAGTATCCCAGGTGCCTTTGTCGTCCAAGTCGATCTTGGAGGGGAGATCATCCCGAAGGCCTTCTTCTCCGGTATGAAGCGTGAGTAGTTCCACCTTAAACTACGGGTCCATGTAGTAGCTAGATGGTTGTATCTCCTCCTTGTGCTTTCATGTATAAATCTTGTGAGCTTCGTTCATGATCAAGATCTAATCTATTTGTAATCGTGCATGTTGTGTTTGCGGGGATCCGATGGATATTGAGATTACTATGTCATATTGATTAATGATTTTGTCTATTTAATTCTATCATGTCTGTGTTGTTTGTGATCTTGCATGCTCTTTGTTGTTAGTAGCTATCTTGGTCAAGTAGTTGCTAGTGACTCCAAGAAGGGGTATTTATGCTCGATAGTGGGTTCATGCCTCTAGTTTTCAAGGGAAGTGACAGAAATCTCTTCGATGGTAGATGTGTTGTTGCCAATAGGGAAAAAACAACGGTCTCTTGTTCATGGAACAAGTGGATTGTTTACCTTACACACTTTGTTTAAAGCAGTTGTCTGTTGCTTGCAACTTAATATAGGAGGGGGTTCGGATGATAACTTGAAGGTGGACTTCTAGTCATAGATACAGTTGAATGACGGTCTATGTATATTGTTGTATTGCCCAATCAAATCTCATAGAATCTTTTTGTCTAGTATTGCATTGTTATGCATTGCTCAGTTCCTATTAATTGCACTATTGTAATTTGTTTACCCTGCATGCCATGTTATTTATCTAAGGAGAGCACCTCTAGTGAACTATGGACCCCGGTTCAATCTTTACCGTTGATACATCTTTCATTGTTACTGTTTATTTACTTGCTACAAACCATCATTACCTTCCACACCATACAGTTAATCTTTTGTTACAGCAAACCGGTGAAATTGACAACCTCACTGATTCGTTGGGGCAAAGTCTTGAGTTTGTGTTGTGCATATTTTCATGTGGCTTGCAACACCTTTGAGACGTTTCATTTCTCCTACTGATTCGATAACTTTGGTTTCTTACTGAGGAAAACTGCTGCTATGATCATCATACCTTGCTTTTGGGGTTTTTCAACGAAGCGCCCACGTCAACGCCGTGCTCATCAATTATATGTCACAATTTTTTTCCATCGAAAGTGTATTTTAAATATGAATCTAATTGTATAATTTTTGTTAAATATAGTTTATATTTTGTTGACCAAATTTATAGTCAAACTATTTTCTCGAAATACGTATTTACCTTATAAACCAGAATGAAGGTAGTATGTTAGAGTGTAAAATAGACCATACATTAATAAAATTGTCTATTTTTATCTCTAGCTATTGTACATGTTGGTTATTAGATTGATTGACTTTAATCGGCATGCCCATCCCGCCTGAATCGTTAGAGATCGACACGTACTGTGGTTGGGTTGGTGCCTGATCGATCAATTGATCCGTACGTTGTCAGTTCGCATCGATCGATCGGCGGAATCGCGTATCCAGTGCGGTTGTGGGCAAGCTAGATCACGAGACGCACATCATCATAGAACACACATCGTAGGACACACGCACTAGAGTGCGGTTTGATTCGACGGAACAACCGCCTCTGCCTCATTCCTTTTTGCCTCGCCGTCACATCTCACATGGTGGGAATCCTGGTCCTGAGGCACGTGGCGCAGAGCCATCTCGGTTTCTTTTTGCTCATCCTGCTAGAGACTAGAGTTCTAGTGCTAGACCCCAAAGGTTCAACGAAGATATTTGGTGTAGAAAAGTGCCATGGAGCACCGGAAAATGGGTTTGGAGGATGGGCTCTATGGAGCTCGTTTTTAAATTTTGTTTAAATTAATATTTTAAAGTTTTTAAAAAAATTCTAAAACAAAATTCTAGACGTTAACAATGACTTACTCTATGGTCCAGAAAAATCTGAAAATGAAATAGTTTGAACCTACACAAAAATAATAAATTTTGACAAATCTGAACAATTTTAAAGTTGGCACTGTTCACCATCCCAAATCTAGAAATTTATCATTTTTACACAGCCGAAAATACGAAATATTTCGCAATAAATTTTTGCACGTGGGTAAAAATAATGATTATCTACATCAAAGAATTTTTTCAGAATTTTTCAAAACTTCAAAATGTCAAATTTCAGAAATTTTAAAAAATGTCCTTCATGAAGGACGAGCTCCAAATTGACGCACTCCATGGAGCACTTGCATGGTCGGATTGTGTCACCCATCCCTATGGACACGGGCGAACGCAGCGTCCCTACCGCCCGGCGCTCGCTCGGGCTTCACGTTCGCGTGCTTCCTACGACGATCGATCTTTGGCAGCAAAATCGGACTAAGAGATGGGCAAAAACCTTTTGGCGTGATTGGCCTTTTTCTTGGGCCACGAGCACGGGCCAGAGTCCAACAACGTACACGGGCGCAGTGTAGAAACTGGACTAGCTCAGCTACCACCACATCGATCAATCCCGGTCCATAGATTTTGGAGGCCATGGGACAATATAAGATCAAGGACCCCTTGTATAATGTGTCGGATATTTTTCTAGGGTCAAGGAGGGCAATGGCCCTCCTACTCCAAAAAAATATTATAGATATATTTAATATTTATGCAAAACTTTTAAAGAGTACTCAAAGTTTATCATGATTAGCATTCTTAGGCGTCTCAACAATGCATGCAACCTCCGCCACTTGTTCACAAATAAAACACCTAAAAATATTAGTATTTCAATTACTGTAATGCAATATCAAATTAAATAATTTGTATATTTAATAGATACATGATCTTTGAAATCTTGGCGAAGACATTCGAAACCACTTATTCCTATTGATCGAGCGAACTATATATCATGATAGTTATTTTGTCAATTTCTAATTGTGTATATATGCATGTGCAGAAAATAAGTTGATGAGTAAACATATTAGGCACTGAATTAGTAAGATGAAATAGTTTCTCAAACATATAAGATAGGGGCAAGTAGAATTATTGGGAATCAGATAAGAGTTGGTTGCAGAATAATATAGTTATGCGATTGATAAATATACTCATAAACTTGTAAAGGGTGAGGACCGGTGTTATTCTTCATATTTGGAGAGACCAACAAAATCATGTCATCAAGTAAAACATATTCGATAATGTTAGAGTATTTTTTTTGAGAAATTGGAGTACGAGTAGAGTCATGATAGGCTATAGCTTAAATCATCTATATTTTCTTTTCTAAGACAACCATTTATATTTTCAAGAATTATTGTACATTGCTAGACGTCAAAAGAATTAAACAAAAATAGATACCGATGTCAATCAGTGCCCTCCAAATCACTGATCGTGATACGCCTTTTTGAGAATGGGACTTGCCTAAGCGCACCTCGAGACCGGACTCGAGAGGGGCAAGATCCGGGTAGGAGAAACAGTTGCATTCATGCTTATTCGTGACAAGGAGCTCACTTGCAAAGCTGTTGTCAGGCTATGGGTTTAGGTTTTTTAGAGCCAGCAATAGGGTGAAGATTTACTCAGGAAGATAGGCCTTTAAGATGTGAGCAAGAAGGCGTGTTAAAATATCTTTTCGGGGGCTAGGGTCTTCGGGTGGAAAACGGGTTCAGGGGGCATTTCACTTAGTGAAATCGCTTGTTCGGTGTTTTGGATTGAGCTCGGTTTCGGTGAAAAGCCAAGGAAATCGAGAACTGTTCGGAAACTGGGAATAGTCGGTTCGGTTCGGGAAAAGGAGAAAGTCGGGTCGGGCACGCTACAGGCTCAACAGGGCTCGGGCTCGCCGCAGGGGCAGGCCCACCGCCGATGATATAGATAAGTCATGGGTCGGGGCCCCTAGAGCATGGGTGCCCAGAGCAAGAGCCCCGCTGCCCCGCCCTATGGACCGGCCCGCCCTGCTCATGTCTCGTCCAAATTCCCCAACCTCAACCCGAACAAAAGCTACTCTCTTGAATCCCTGGCCTCACCTAGCTAGCTAGGGTGAGATCGATAGATCACATGCACTTTAAAAAAGCTCGCTGAATGCAATTTTAGGCCGATTGATTCTCTAGGCTTTGCTGGCCAGACTTAGTTTTCTCTGTCCTCACCCGCTTCAAACAAATTTATACATAAAAAGGATACACGTCGATGATGAGATTTCATTCTAACCATCGGCATCGAGTTTCGTGAAGTGTATCTTTTCAAATTCGAGGTCAAAATTGGAGAGTTTTTTGACGAATTTTGTCAGATTTGTCGCACTTGGTCGACAGTTCAAATTTTTATTTGAGAACTAACTTCGCATTGCCGTTGTGCACAACTCTTATGTTGCATGTTTTGTGATTTAGTGATCGTAGATGATTCTCCTTTTCACGTACTTGAGAGTAGATGATCCGCAAGCTAAGGACGACCAGCTTTGGCTCGGTGCCGAGGTTGACCTCGAGTTAGTATCGTGAGCGTCTACGCCGGCACCCACTCCATGAACCGAAGCGCCACCACTGCATGCTGCCGGGCGTCATGCTCCCACTGTTAACAGATAGTCTAAGATAGTCTAGTTATTGTTTATATCTCTAACTAATTCGGTCTGATCTTGCTATTTCTTTTTGTGCAAGACATGCGGTGGTTGTAGGCTATTTATAGCAACGATTCCTGTCAATGAAATCAGTTGCCCCAAACCGAGTCTTCTCCTGCCGTTCGTAGTCTAGGCTCCTTCATGGTATCAGATACCTAGATCCAATCTCCCCACAGCTTCCGCCGCCACCCCTCTCCCTCGCTGCCATGAGGTCGATCGGCTACAACTCCGCCTCCTCCTCGGACTCCGACGATGATACCTTCGAACGGTTTGGTATTCCCGTCGCAACTCAAACTCTCCCCACCCCACAGTTGCAGGCTCTCCGCATTCGTGACCACGTCCTCGTCACGCTGGATTACGAGAAAGAGAACTACGGCCTCTGGAGCCGTCAATTCCGCACCGCCCTCTGCAAGTTCGGGCTCCGGGATCACATTGACGGCTCCCCCGCCGAGGGCACCTCCGACTGGGCGCTCAACGACTTCGACATCGTCTCGTGGTACGACGCCACGGTCACGCCCGCCACTCTGGCGATCGTGGAGCCGCGCAACGCCACCGCCCTCTCCCTCTGGCGCGCTATCAGCAGCGTCTTCCGCGACAATCGCGACACGCGCGCCACCTACCTCCGTGACGAGTTTCACGGCTTCAACCAAGGCGATCTCTCCATCGTCGATTATACGACCAAGATGAAGGAGATGGCGGACACGCTCAGCGACCTTGGCTCTCGCGTCCGCGATCGCGAGCTCGTCCACAACGTTCTCCGCGGCCTCAACGAGCAGCTTCAGCATGCCGTTCCGCACATGACGCGCGGTCGTCTACCTACCTTCATCAAGCTCCGCTCCTTCTTGATCCTGGAGGAGAAGCGCCTCGGCCGTCGCGCTCGCGTCGTTGCCCACAACGCGCTCCTCGCCCAGGCTCATCTCGCGTTTCAGGCCGCCGGCGCTCCCATGCCGGCCTACACCAACCCTGCTCCGCCCCCCTACTTCAACCCGACGCCAGCGGGCTTCTACGATGCGGGTGTCACCCACGCCGGCCCTTCAACCGCTCCTGGTCAGGGCAAGAAGAAAAAGAAGAAGGGGGGCGCTCCCGGCGCCCCTGCTCCGTTCGCCCCTCCCGCCGCGGGTGCCCGTCCGCCCGCTCCGCGCCCGTACGCGCCAGCTCTCGCTGGGACGTTCCAGGCCTGGGCCGGTCCCGGCATCCTCGGTGCCGCTCCCGGTGCACGTCCACCTACCCCGACCGCGCTGAACGGCCTCGCCGTCCACGCCGCCCTGGCAGCACCAACCGCTCCTTCGACTTCTCCTACAACACAGTGGGACCAGTCGGCCCTAATCGCCGCACTGAACCAGCTGGCCCTCCAAGCGCAAACCGGACAAAACAGCGAGTGGGTCTTCGACAGCGGTGCTTCCTCTCACATGGGCTCCGGTTCCGGTATACAACTCTCTCTCCTCGTCCTCCCAATTTTCCTTCTTATATCATTGTCAGTGATGTATCCTCTCTCCCTATCACCGGTACTGGTTCCATTCATTTTCGCACATCCACTCGCCCTCTCTCCCTTCTTAACATTCGTATTTCTCCTAAGCTCATCAAAAATCTAGTGTCTGTCCGTGCCTTTACACGTGATAATTTTGTTTCCATTGAATTTGACCCTTTTGGCTTTTCTATTAAGGATCTAGCAACGGGACGAGTTATTCACCGATGTAACTCCACCGGCGACCTCTACCCCTTCGTGCAGTCGTCCCAATGTTTTCTTGCCACCGTCTCTGCAGCATTGTGGCATCAGCGGCTCGGATACCCCGGCGTTGAAGCATTGTCAAACGCCTCCAAATATTTCAAATTCAGTTGTAATAAAAGTTTACCCACACACTGAGCTGCATGTCGTTTGGGAAAACACACTAGACTCTCTTTTTCCTCCTCTACCACCACAACATCTGCTGCTTTTGAGCTTTGTCATTGCGATTTATGGACTAGTCCTGTATTAAGCATATCGGGTTTTCAATACTATCTTGTTATCTTAGATGACTTTACGCACTTCACTTGGACTTTTCCCATTCGTAAAAAGTCTGAAGTTCATTCTCTTCTCGTCGCGTTCTATGCTTATGTTCGCACGCAGTTTTCGTTCTCAATTAAAGCCTTTCAGACCGACAATGGAAGAGAATTAGACAACACTGCAAATCGCGCGCTCTTTACTGCAAATGGCACTATCCTTCGCCTCACCTGCCCATACATCTCCCAACAAAATGGCAAGACCGAACGTATTCTCCGTACACTCAACAACGACGTCCGTACTCTCCTTATACACGCGTCCATGCCATACCCATGGTGGGTTGACGCTCTCGCCACCTCTACCTACCTCCTCAACTGCCGCCCGTGCAAAGCCAACATCATCACAACTCCTTACGAGCTTATTCACGGCCCCGCCCCCGATTTTCGGTCTTCGAGTTTTTGGTTGCATGTGCTATCCTAATCTGACCGCCACCACACCTCACAAACTCGCACCCCGTTCTACTCCTTGTGTCTTTCTCGGCTATCCGGATGGACGCAAAGGTTATCGATGCTATGATCCCGTGTCTAGGCGCATCATTTTTTCACGTCATATTACTTTTGTGGAAAAAGTGTTTCCTTTCAGCTCTCTGGACTTCAGCATCGCCCCGGCATCACCTCCACGTGACAACGACGACGAGCCTCCTCCAGCTTACGTCGATCACGTCGCGTCCGCTGCATGCCATAGTGACGGGCCATGCAGCCCATCGCCGCGCGGATCGTCCTCGGGCCGCGGCTCCACCTGCGCTGGTCGTGCAGCCCACCTGGCCCCTCTCCACCAGCCTCGGCCACGACCGCGTCACCAGGCCACGGCCCATCGTCTTCTACGCGCTCTGCGGCTTCCTCAGCCCGCGACCGTGCGCCCTCGTCGTCCGACGCCGCACCCTCCCGCTCAGCCTCGCCCGCTGCTCCATCGGCACTTGCCGTGTCGCCCGCCCGTCACCCCATGGTGACTCGTGCTCGGCACGGCATCTTCAAGCCGAATCCTCGCTACGCCCATGTCGCCACCACGACGGTGTCGCCCCTCCCCTCCTCGGTTAGGGAGGCCCTCCGCGACTCCAACTGGCGCGACGCGATGAAAGAGGAATTCGACGCCCTCTCGTCAAACAACACCTGGACGTTGGTTCCTCAGCCTCCCCACACCAACGTCGTCACCGGCAAATGGGTCTTTCGGCACAAGACACGCGAGGACGGCTCCCTCGAGCGGTACAAGGCTCGCTGGGTCGTTCGTGGCTTTGCCCAACGTCCCGGCGTCGACTACGGTGAAACCTTCTCGCCGGTCGTCAAACCGGCAACCATCCGCACCGTGCTCACCTTTGCGTCCTCCCGGAACTGGCCTGTGCACCAGTTGGACGTGAAGAACGCCTTGCTCAACGACATCCTCGACGAGCAGGTCTACTGCTACCAGCCGGCCGGGTTTGTTGATGCTCAACGCAAGGATCACGTCTGCAAGCTTGTCAAGTCCCTCTACGGCTTGAAGCAAGCCCCGCGGGCCTGGTTTCAGCGCTTCGCCACCTTCGTCGTCACCATTGGCTTCACCGCCTCTCGCTCTGACGCCTCGCTGTTCATACTACGGCGGGGCGCCGAATTGGCGTAGCTCTTGTTGTACGTCGACGACATCGTCTTGACGGCCTCCTCCTCGACACTGCTCCGCTCTCTCATCGACAAGCTCATGCTCGAGTTCGCGATGAAGGACTTGGGGCCCTTGCACTACTTCCTCGGGATCCGTGTGCGTCATACGCCTCGTGGCTTCTTCCTCAGCCAGGAGTAGTACGCCGAGGAGATCCTACAGCGCGCTGGCATGGTGCAGTGCAAAACGGCCACCACACCCATCGACACTCTTCCCAAGGTTGCCGCCGACGCTGGTGCCCCGGTTGCCGATCCCTCCGAGTACCGCAGCCTCGCCGGTGCTCTTCAGTACTTGACCATGACGCGTCCTGATCTTGCATATGCCGTACAGCAAGTCTGTTTACACATGCACGATCCGCGTGACGGTCATCTCGCCATCATCAAACGTATCCTTCGGTACGTCCGTGGCACCACGAGCTCCGGCCTCCTGCTCCACAGCTCCTCTCCACTCGACATCGTCGCCTACTCGGACGCGGACTGGGCAGGCTGCCCGGACACCCGGCGCTCTACCTCCGGCTACTGCGTTTATCTCGGCGGTACTCTAGTGAGTTGGTCCTCTAAGCGCCAACCCACTGTCTCGCGCTCGAGCGCAGAGGCTGAGTATCATGCCGTTGCCAATGCCGTTGCTGATTGCGTATGGCTGCGGCAACTCCTCGATGAGCTCGGTTCCCCTCCCTCCAAGGCCACGGTGGTTTTTTGTGATAATATCTCAGCGGTGTACATGTCTACCAATCCAGTTCATCATCGACGAATGAAGCACATTGAGTTAGACATTCACTTCGTGCGTGAGAAGGTGGCTCTCGGCGAACTTCGGGTCGTCCACGTGCCTACTACTCAGCAGCTGGCTAATCATGACCAAAGGACTCCCTACGACGTCGTTTCAGTCATTCCGGTCCAGTCTATGCGTTTTGCCAAGCGTCAACGTATCGACTACGGCGGGGTGTTAACAGATAGTCTAAGATAGCCTAGTTGTAGGCTATTTATAGCAAAGATTCATATCAATGAAATCAGTTGCCCCAAACCGAGTCTTCTCCTGCCGTTCGTAGTCTAGTCTCCTTCACCCACAACAACACCATCAGATGACCCCTCTCTCCACCGGAGTTATACTCCTCAACCGCCTCTGCAGTGGTGCCCATGGCGCTGCTAACTGTGGTGGTATGAGGCAAGCATGTTTAGCCTTTGGTTAGTGTGATCGTTGATGAGTCACCTAATTAGATGCAACCAACCGATCAAAATAGTTCATGCATTGTCAACGATACGACCTGACATACCAAACAAAGGCAAGAACATAGCTCTACGGTCATCTGTACGTGGCCATGCTTTGGAATCATGGCCTAGGGACCCCGGGCTACCAATCACGCCCTATTGTCCCCCGATTCCCCATACCCCAGTCTGCCCCGACCAAAGGACCTCGACGTGCGACGGCCGACGGCAGCCATAAATGGTGGAGAATTTTTTAGTTGCCTTGTGGTGCGGCTTCGACAATTTCCTTGATCCGCCTCTGCCTATAGACGTCGCCTATACCTGTGCTGTTGTAGTAAAGTGCGTGGAACCAAGTGCATGGTCCTTTAACCAGTTAATTAAGCCTCTACTCCATTACTGATACGATCACCGGATTAAAAAAAACAGCCAGCTGGCCCCGTTACGATCGCCGGATTTCATCTTTTTGGTAAAATACAAAGTAGCCAAAGACAAGAAAATAATCTATGGATTCACCCTCGATGTCGATCGATAGTGATCATTGTGGAATTAATCAATCCGCCTTGAATTAAGTCACTCTCTTGAAATAACCTGTAAGTACCTACTACATTGAGTGCTACTGCACGAATCCAAGTCATGCAATTAATAATTCGCGCGCCACCTCACAAGATTACGTCGAGGCACCATTGTTGGTCGTTGCATGCTGAGTGTGCTTGATGCGGAACCATGTATACATGCATCGTGGATAATTTGTCATTTGGATTCGCAAAAAAGAAGAAGATAATTTGTCATTTCGCACCATGAAGAGTTAACTAACGGTAGCAACATGTCAACTGCTTGACATACCCCCCTCCCCCCCAAAAAAAAACTAGACTTGATACCCGCATTAATTACTGCTTGATCGTGATCGCCGTGGAAATAAATCACACTTTTTCAAGTCACTCTCGTGACAACACCACGATCGGCTTGCGTGATGACTATGCTGCCCGGTTCCAAATTACCTTCAGGCAAAAAAAAAAAAAGTTTCCAAATTACCTGTTCAATGACTCGTGGCACGTCACGGAATCGTCGCGATCGATCGTTCCCCGCGTGCAAGTTTTTCAACTCGACAGTAATTTCCACGCACCGTACGTTCCAGCGCCTCGCGCGCGTCTCGATCTATCGTCGCCCAGGTCTACACGTCGCTGTGATCAGCACCGTACCACACAGTATATATCTAGCAATCGAGTTAACACGTCCCGTCTGAATTAAATGTACCATCGTCAACTTAAACATAGTAGAACTAGTGCGTGTTTAGCTAGTTCTATCTACACTCGGCTCAGGCGTGGGCCTTGATTGCTTTCTGGTCATGGTACGGTTTCAACTTTCAAGCCAATTAAGTCAAACTTGCACGCGCGCGGTAGGTTTATCCTTGTGTGCTTTATATTTTCACCTTGCTAGCAGGATCGTGTTGTACCGATCGATTAAGATAGTTAATGACAAGGATCCCATGGGTCCAATCTCAAGTTACTAATTGTTAGCAAGAACGGCAGGGTTAATGTCAACGCACTCCAATGGAAATACTAACATTAGGCACAAATAGAAAGCTAGATTTCTCGATCGAACAATGATTGCGATCATCGTAAGAGCTATAGCCGTAAAACAGGGAAATAATATAAACCTGATGTGCCAAATATATGGTGATGGCGTTGGAAAAATTGGTGCCGACTCAACCTCTATATACTTGATAATCATCGGATTGACTGCTAGGATGCTGAGATCTGCTTCGTTTGCAGAGAATCTAACTTTGATAATGTATATTGACGTACATGTCATCACGTTATACGACCTGATCACCGTTGTATATATCTGTGCGCTGCCCAAACGGTGGACACGTGTTACTGACGCTCATAGTTGTGAATTGTAATTACATTGTTGCGTATATCATCATATTATTGTTAATGAGGTGAGTAGTAGGTCAATCCATAGATCCTGTTTGACACGACGTGGACGTACACAGTTGCTATTTATGGACACCGGCCTTGGTGACCATGTACTAATAATGAATTTCTTAATTAACACGCACAGTCATGTGGGCCATTCGAGCTTGTTCTTGTCTCCGGATACTAATTAACAACAAGAAGCGAGGCGTCCGATCGTGCGGGTACGTGGGTTAGTATCTTCCTTGACCTTCTTCCAATTATACGAGTGCTATTATTGAACCTCTCTCTAGGCCATGATTGGCTCTCGTGTACACGTCGCGTGATGATGTGTCCAAAAATACGAGGAGGCTAGAGCCTAGAGGTGTTCAGAGCCATCCGTTCTCGCTGCTGCATTGGTTGGTGTGCGCTCGAAACTTGCGATCCAAGGCGACGACCTCGCCTGCACGCGGTATAGATAGCCCTATGCGGCTATGCCGGCCCGTGGCTCGACACGGCGCGGCCAGGCTACGATCGAGTACGTGGATGCTTGCCTTGCCGTTGCCGGCGCGCAGCGAGTACTATCCTCGCAGCAGGAACTGACCGCGGCCGCACGGCACAGCACAGCGCCGATCGATGTGTAGTAGCGCGGAAGGAAATCAGATGCGTTCGCCGGCCGATCGGTCAGTCACGTACGTCGACGCGCGCGCACAGGGGCCCGAAGTGTCGCGCCTGCGACCGATTCGGATTCTTGGCGTCTCATCGCGTCGGGCGGGTCCGGATTGGGTCCGGTTGGTCTTGCTACCGATCGATGGATCGATCCGTACGTGGTTGGATGGTTAGAAGAGCAATGGTATCCAAGCCTATTAGAGTTTAAATCTCAGGTTTAACGTTTTGGTATTTTATATAGACAAAATTTTCTTTCAGTGGGAGGCGACGTTTTCGTCGATAGCGAGGCGCCTGCGGTGACTTCGTCAATCTTAAGACCCGCCGGCTCAGTCTCTCGGAGGTGCTCATAGGATAGGATGGGCGTGTGTGTATTTATAGGGATGAGTGTTTGTACGCATTATGAGCGTCTGCGTTTCTACGGTGTTTCTCAAAAAAAAAATGAATCGCGTATCCACGCAGGCGCAGTGGTGGGCCTACTAGGCTATCGCTTAGCTAGATCACGAGACATCATATAGGCTACGTTTGGTTTGCTTGCATCAACCCGTCTGAGCGGTTTGATATACTTACTTTTTGGCACATGGGGGTCGATCGGGTGTGTTGCATCTGGGGCACGTGGCGCAGAGCAGACCCACCCCGCTAGCTCTCTTTTGCTACAGCAACTACATCCTGCATCAACCACGATCGAGATATTGGAGCACAAAGGTGCGAGCAGGGTGTTGCATCACCCTCACCCATGCCCACGTACTACGTGTTACGTGTACGGTCGCTCACCTTGAGCTGCATATGGTCCTTTGAAAAAAAAAAAGTAGCTAATTAAGCTTCTAATTCAGAGTTGTAATCCGATCAGGTCGGTACAAACCAGCCGGCAGAACGGCTCTTGGGGAGATATCTAGCCAAACAATGAGGACAAAAAAAAAATCTATGGATATACCCTGCTGTCGATCTCAACCCTGTCGATAGTGATCATTGCGGAATTAATCCCGCCTTGGAGTCATTCTCTTGACAGTGAGTAGTACCGACTACCCGAAATCCAAATCATAGTACGAATCACGCACACCAACGTCATAAAATTACCCCGGTCCATTTTTTCTTGGACAACTTGATGCAGATTACGTGCATGCATGCATCATATACGTAGTTTCTTATTTGGCACCATGAAAAATGTACCAACCGTTAGCATTGTGTTAACTTTCGGAGTCGGAGCTTCCTTTTGCCGGCCTAGATCGGAAGCTCACCAGCGTGGATCTGCCTCCTCGAGACTCTCCAATGGACGGAGTTATGTGGAGTTGTGGATCTGTGCCTAGAGGCTCGCAATAAGGGCCTAGGAGCCGGTTTCCAGCAGGGGGTTTGGTGCCCTGGGCACCTGTCTTGGCCGGCCGTGGTGGGGGTGGGGGGGGGGGGGAGAGACTGGCGTTTTTTATGGTTGGTGTGGTGGAGCTGCTTCCTGGCCGGCCGTGGTGGCGAGGGTGAAGCAGCCTGCGACGTCGACCTTCTTCTCTCTTGCTGTGAGCTGGTGCTGTACTCCTGATGTGGACTTCCTCGCCTGCAATTCGGTGGCCGTGGTGGCGCTTTGCTTGCAGGTGTTGGGGGTTCGCGGTGGCGTTCTTTCTCAAGGAGCTTCTCTCCGGTGGCTTATGGCGGCGCGTGCCGTCATCACGCCGGACCAAATAGCAGTAGGGTTGCTGCTCCATTCGCTGCTCTTCCTCTGTGCCGGAGCTCGCCTTCCTCCCTACACCAAGTGGTTTCGTCCCCGGTGGATCGAGGATGGCCAGTGGCAGAGGATTTCTCGCCGGTTCGAGCTTGGTCGAGCCCGCGGATCTGACCTCGTCGCAGATTCCATCTCCGAGGTCGCCGGCGTTGGTGATGGAGGCACCCAGGACTTGATTACTTTGTTTTCTTTCTTTTCAGGGTGCTTTCTATAATTAGAAGGCCTAATCTTCGAAGCTGTAGGTCCTTTGCGAGTGTTGTAGGGGGCTCCTTGTAATTTCTACCTACCACATGTTCCTCTTTGCAGCAATATATTTGGATGCGGTTGCATCCTTCACCGTTCAAAAAAAAAAATCAATTACTCCTTGATTGTGATCACCCTTGAAAGTAATCCCGTTTCTTAGCCACTTCCGTGGCATCGCGGTACACATGATCAATCTCTCATCACAGAATGCAAAATGTGCCACTCGTCTTGAAAGCACAAAAAGGAAATTAACAAAGTTATGGATAATCCATCTCAAATTCATGTGAAAACCCCAACAAAACACACATGCCACTAAAAATCATGTTGAAGCAAAAGATATCTCAGTGGTCTAAAGTACAAATAAGGAAACGTCATCTAGGATCTAAGAAAAACAGACTAAAGATGGGAAGAGACAGGGAAACATACTTGGCCGTTGATGTCCACCGCCGCTGGACGCTGCTCCCGGGCTTCCCGCCGGTGGAGATTGGAGCCGTGGAGGTTATACGTCCTAGGTCGCGTTCGTGTGGTCGATGCGAGGAGCTGAACAGGCGACTAGGTCGGCTCTATGGGATATGGGCCGTATTCAGCGTGACTATGTACAGTATTTTTTGTGTGTGTTCAAATTCTTTGGTATTTACATAAATACAGGGAAATACCTCAACGCCGCCCATGCCTAATATGGGTTCTAATTTGGAAATGGGAAAATACTACTCCCTCCGTTCCTTATTATAAGACGTTTTAGGATTCTTCTGACAACACTCAAATACATCAAATGGACAGAATTACCCCCGTGAACTTGTCCTAACACAGCGATCGATCATTTTAAATTTATAAAGCCCGCGTCCGCCTCGCCTAGCTTGGGATCGCCCAGTCCATGATCTGTCTCCACGCTTGCCTAGCTCGCCGGTCCACCCAGACACGCGCGCCCAGCTCCCGTCGGGATCCATCCGCCCAGTTTGCGCACATCGCCGGAAGCCATCGTCCAGCTCGCGCAGACTGAGGCTCGCCAGCAGCTGCAGCTCGCGCACATCCCACCCAGCACCCCTAGGTCCGCCAGCACCTCCAGTCTTCTTGCCGGCAGCTCCGGCAACGCCCCCTTCTCGCCGGCAACGTTGCTGCTTAGATCCTTCAGGCCCAGCACCTCCAGCGTTCTCGCTGGCAACCTCGCCCCTCAGCTTCGGCTCAGATTCTCCAGGCCCAACACCTCCAGCCTTCTCGCCGGCAGCTCTAGCAACGCCGCCTTCTCGCTAGCAACGTTGCTGCTTAGATCCTCCAGGCCTAGCACCTCTAGCGTTCTCGCCGACAACCTCGCCGCTCAGCTTCGGCTCAGATTCTCCAGGCCCAACACCTCCAGCCTTCTCGCTGTCAGCTCCATCTCAGTTCGCAGGCAGCTCCGCCCGCTCCCAATGTTGTCAAGGCGTTGGAACCCGTCGCGCCGAAAGAACAATGGTGCTTCCAGATCTTAATTTTAGTCCACCTGAAGAACAAGAAGAGAATGTCAATAATCCACCTAAAGGTCAAAATCCAGGTACTGCACTACTCCATGAAAATGCAAGGAACAATTATGAATGCCTGACAAAGACCAAGATGAAAGTGCAAGGAACTTGGTCAGGAATATAATCACAAAGCACTAAAACAATTATGTAAGGAGTAGAATTAGTAGAACAAATGTTGATAGCAGGAACTTGGTTAGGAACATAATCACAAAGCACTTTAATCACATGAAGTTTCAAAATTAATGTTCACTGCAAAATATATTTAGCACTTAAACTAAGAGAAATTAAAGGAATTAATTGTCGTGACGTGTGCATGACAGTAAGTATAACACGCATAATCAGTGCATAGAACTATAACCTTCAGATAGTCCAAGTTCCAGTGCAAGCATTAAGACGTTCTGAGAGTTTTCTGGCACATTGATCCCAGCAGCCACTTCAGCTTCCTGGCACATTGATCCCAGCATTCTTTGCATTGGGTGTGAAGGACATTGTTGTACTATATCTGCACAGAACACATGAACATCAATAGCTGCTATACTCTTTCTTCTGCTCAAACAACACATTGCCAAATTATTCAGCTCACGGTTTTCTGAAAGCATGATCAACACTCACACAAGAAATGGGATAGTGTAGCTAAAAAATTGTCATGATAATAAATTGTCTAACTCGAACTAGTTTTGGGAAGGCATGTATTTTCAGATACACGGACCCTGGTAGCCATGGTAATAAATTCAGAAGACACATACTCAAACGACTTGCTATACCAACACACACTTCACTAGTGTGCACCAGTGTTCCTATTCCAATCAATCAGAGAGTACATGATTTTTTACCGATAGTAATACCAATTGACCTGTCTATCTATAAGCTCCGGTGCTCCGGACGCAATACAAGTGCTGAAATATCTAATGCCTTTCATTGAATGGATTTCACTACTGTCATCTGCATTTTGATAACAATATAAAGTCCAAAAGCCATAGTCGTACAAGCACCAAGTGATTGGTTCAGAGTAGAAAATTCACAGAAAATGAACCAGAAGTTTATCTTGTTGAAAGCATTCATAGTTATCCAAGAAAGAGATGTTAACCATTGCTTTTAACCAGAAATGAACCACAGGTTTATCTTGTTGCTTTTAACTAGAAATGACCAGAAGTTTAACAATTGTTGTTAACCATTGCTTTTAACCATCAGAGATGAAAAATGACCTGTCTATGCATCAGCGAGAGAAGGATTCAAGCTAAAATATGCTAAGAATCGTTGGAGAGATAAAAAATGACCTGTCTACGCATCTTCTTCTTTGGTGTAGCAAAGCAGCAGAAGTTTTTTTTATTGGGAAGCAAGGCAGTAGGAGATTTTAAGGAGGAAACTTCATAGGCATATCCACATGGTTTGAAATGGAGCAGTAAAATGCAGTGATAAACTGTCTAAATATATGCTCAGTAACCGAACTTCAAACACTGATAAATATGTCAACACAAGAAATCCATCAGTGCCACAACCAAAATCCTCCTAAGTCCTAACTGTACAACTCAACCTCCTAAACCGCAAACAAAACAAATCTATCAGTGCCTGATGTATGTCTATCACAGAGCAGAAGACAACACATGTACTATAGCCGAAATCAAGTAAAAAACCCAGGATCCATATGTGCTTCAAGCAACACAATAAACATCTCATATGGAGCACAAGAACATGCTACAGAACAAGTATTCATGCTATTGGAAGTTTAGGAACCATGTTCTACTCCATACATGCATGTATCTCTGCAGCATTCCTACACAGTCGATTCGCTCGGCAGAGCAGAAAAGAAACGATTCTTTGTTGCAAAATTATATGGAGGGAGGAAGAGAAGAGGGAGCAGCAGAGATACCATATGCATGTACACCAGGATGGGGAGGTCGTCGGGATGCAGCAGCGCGCCGGGGTGGTGGTGGCCGGCAGAAGATGGAAGACGCGGAGGAGGGAGGGACTCCATTTCTGGCGCCGGCGCCGGCCTCTGCCGCTGCTGGTGCTGCTAGGGCGGCCGGGCGGCATGTCACAAGGGCAGGGGTACCTCGGGGAGCTATAGGGCCGAGCTGCGGATGGAGGCGTCGGCGAGGGCCACCAGCAGGCGGAGGTCCTCCATGCCCGTCCAGAAAGGGCCCTACTCCAGGTCCTCACGTCTCTCGTCGTTGCCGAGATCCAGCCCGTCCAGCAGGCCGAGGAGGCGCACCGGGGTGCCTCGGGCTGCTGCCGGGGCGAGCCTTGGAGGACGACGATGGGAGGCCAGCTCGAGTTGGTGCGGGGCGGCGCCTTGGCTCCCACCACAGCGGCGCGCTCGCGTTCAGATGTAGAGAGAGGGAGAAGAAGGCGCTCCCTGACCTGATGCAGAGAGGAGAGGAGAGGAGACGAGACGAGGCGGCGTCGTTCGATCTGGTGGAGGAGGGGATCCCGGTGGTGCTAGGGGCGGCGGCAGGGCTGGGTGGCCGGCGGGAGGAAGGGGTGGGAGAGCTCGCGAGGGGATAAGGTGTGTCCACGAGGCGACGGAGGGTAATTTTGGAAACTCTGAAAATATCGCTGCGTAAAAATATTTGAACGTGAATTGCTAAAACGTCTTATAATAAGGAATAGAGGAAGTATAATGTAACCAAAGACGGAAAAATAATTTATGAATTCACCCCGATGTCGATGCCGATATCTCCACCACGTCGATTGATAGTGATCATTGTGGAATTAATCACCCTGCCAGCCTTGAATTAGGTCACTCCCTTTACATAACCGGTAAGTGTATGTACATGAGTGATACTTTTGTGTAGTATACGCCGCGCACCGTGCGTACGTGCCCGCATTAATTACTGCTAGCTTGATCGTGATCACCGTGAAAATGAATCACACTTTTTCAAGTCACTCTCGTGACAACACCATGGTCGGCTTGCATGATGAGTATACTACCCTATTCCAAAGGATAATGATTCGGCTTCCCCAGGGATCGCGCCATTGCAATCCCCCGCCTCCTCTTGCGCGCATACGTGGCCACAAGACAACCGCACACCTCTCAATCCCATGCCTCCCAAAACTACTGCCCCACAAACCGTTCCTTATCTTCTCACTTCGTTCTCATCTTCCACGAAGACCACGACTCCACCAACACGTAAGAAAAGCGCACCGCCCAGCTCACTGAAGTTGTCGCCAGGCCGCCGCGCCGGCCTCCGTGTCCGGCTACTCTCCTCCTCCCATGGTGGATGTCGCCGGCGCCGCCGCAAGCCTCTACAGTACCTCCTCCGCGAAGCCCTCGCCGCCGCGCTTGGTTTTGCCCGACGTCGTCTCCGGCGAGGTCTCTACCGTCCCGTGCCGGCCTATGCCCCTGCTCTCCTCCGCGCACACGAAGCAGTGACGCTTCTGCCCTGGGGGAGCAAGGTGGCCTGCGGCCATTGGCCGTCAAAGCTTTCTTCACCTGTTTTATGCTAGGTTTCTAGATTTTTGGTGTTTATTTTTTTGCTACAACCATTGTATGGTCTTGCTAGAATAGCATAATTTTTTTGCTACCACATGCCCGCGAGTTCTCTGTCCACATTTTTTCTGCTACCATGACAACATCACTTTTGCTATACATGGGGGTGGCGCTTGCTACAATGGAGAATTCGCTTTGCTACAAGAGGCAGCAGCATTTGCTACCATGGGCGTGGAACCTTGCTACAAGGTGTCCGGCGAGGGTTTTTGCTACATTAGCACATTTTTTTTCTACCACCGTTGTGTGGTTTTGCTACACTAGCGCAAAATTTTTGCTACAAGGTTTTCGACGAAAGTCTCCGGCGAGTCTCCGGTGAGGTCGGGTTTGCTACATTAGCACGACATTTTTGCTACATAGTCACCGGCGAGGTCTCCGGCGAAATATCTGGCGAGGTCCAATCTGTTTTTCTTTTTTTAGGCCAAACAGTTTTTTTCTACATGTAGCAAAAGCGGGACTATTTGTAGCATAATCGGGTATGTTTGTAGCAAAAGCAGGACTTAAAAATTTTAGGGGACACGTGTCAGCAGGAGGACCCGTGGGATTTTGGAAAAATATCCACCGGGATACGCGTAGTACGGACCCCACCGGGAGACGCGTAGTACGGACCTATTCCAAATCACCCAATGTACTAGTAGTACGTATGACTTTTGGCACCTCGCGATCGTATCCTTTCGCGCACGCCTCTTTTTTCAGTCGACACTAATTTCCACGCCTCGCGCGCGTCTCGATCTGTGTCCCAGGTCAGGTCTGCACATCGCGGCAATCCGCCCCACACAGTGTATGGGCTTATAGCTCTCATGCGACGTCTTTACGCGGAATTAAAAAAAACACGACATCGTTGAAAAGAATAACTCGCATGCGACGGTTGTGAGGCAGCTAATATCCCAGGGCCACACGGGCCATAAAACGGTCGTTAAGGACACATTTAACTTTGTTCCAAGATTAGGGTTAAGCCAAACCGGTCGGTTGGGACAGCCAGTCAAACCAACCGCTTCCGACCGAGAGCGCGCGTCACACTGACTATAGCTTCCCCGACGGCGGGGGCGGACCTCACCCATCATTCTCGGCGGCGGCGGTACGACAATTAATTTAGGCGCGGCGCTTTCGTTCGACGGCGAAGGTGGTGAGTGCCATTTGAAAGCTAATTCCTCTCCCATTCTTCTCAATTCGAGACTGAGCGAGCCCATTGATGCTAGATTGTGGAGGCGAGGGTGTGCTGAACGGGGCGAGGGGAAACGAGATGGAGCATGGAGAGGGGACTTCTAATCGGTATATCATGTATCTCTGCACTTAATTTCTCTAAGGTTGAGCTCTTTGTTCGCTTCCGCTAGCTCACAGTGCCCGCCAAAAACAGAGGAGACGATGTTGCGCGCCAAACCTTCGAATTTCGCATCAATTTCTTTCCCTCTAGGGCTGTTTTAGTTGATGGCAGCACGCAGCTCATTGAGAGAGAGACAGTTGTTAAATGGGAGGTGGAATTAGAACATGCTGATCCCCAAGAGCTAATAAACATGGGAGAGGAGGCGGTGAATAAAATGGTGGAAAAAATTGAGGATAGTGTGGTTTGGGGGCTAGAGCAAGAAATTTCTTTGTTACGATTCGATCATTGCAAATGTGACTATGTTAGGGTTGAGACAGGGGAACATATAGTTGATGAAATCGATGAGCGAAACGGTTGGACAAGCAAAACTGTTTTGTTTTTAGCAGAGCTGACATCACAATTATGGGTTGCAGAAAAGATCAAGCCCATTTTAGCCACAACACCAAACAGCACTACAAAGAGACTGAAAATAGACTTGGAAAAGAAGTACCCCATTAAGCTGAATTATACTACAGTGTGGAAGGCAAAGCAAAGGGCAATGACAGAGTTATATGGTGATTGGGCAAATACCTTTTGAATGCTTTATAACTTCAAAGCAGAAGTAGAGAAGAGGTCACCTGGCAGTGTTGTGGAGATATATACTGAGGTAACAGCTGATGGGAAAGTCTTCTTCTCTAAATTCTTCATGGCTTTAAAGCCTTGCAT
Organism: Avena atlantica; assembly: GCA_910589765.1. Lineage (NCBI taxonomy): Eukaryota > Viridiplantae > Streptophyta > Magnoliopsida > Poales > Poaceae > Avena > Avena atlantica. The sequence goes on from OU342737.1 coordinate 175,465,212, forward strand.
CGATGGCTTCAAAGCAGGGTGCCGTCCATATTTGAGTATAGACTCATCTTTCTTGACTGGAAAGTGGAATGGTCAACTAGCAGCATGCAATGCTTTAGATGGACACAATTGGATGTTCCCTATAGCTATTGGCATGTTTCAGTCTGAGACAGAGGCATCATGGACATGGTTCATGATGCAGTTGAAAAGATGCATAGGGCCAGTCTCTCCATTGGCAGTGCACACAGATGTATGTAAAGGTTTAGAAAATGCAGTGAAGATTGTTTTCCCTCATGCTGAGCAGAGGGAGTGTTTTGGCCATATGTGGATGAATTTGATCAAAAAATTCAGAGGAGATGATTTTGGACGCATGTGGCCAGCAGCAAGATCTTACACCAGGCAGACACATTCATATCACCTTGAGAAGATTAAGGTGGCATGCTCTGAGGAGGATAGGGTCAAGTTTTGTACATGGTTGGAAACCTACCATTCTCTTTTATGGTACAGGTCTGGTTTTAACACTGCCATCAAATGTGATCATATCAACAATAATTTGGCAGAAAGTTTCAACAACAAAGTGAAGGAGTTAAAAGACTTGCCTGTCCATGACATGGTTGACCAGATCAGAATCATGATCATGAGGTTGTGGGAATTGAGAAGAAGGCTTGGCGATGTTCTTCAAGGAGATAAGCTTCCTGATGTTGTGCAGCAGGTGGTCAACAGGAGCAGAAATCTTGCACATTTGTGTGTTGAGAAATCCTCATTGTGGGGTGCTGAAGTCAGAGATACAAAGACTGGCAGGAGGCATGTTGTTGACACTCAATTGCATGAATGCACATGCCTTGAGTGGCAACACACTGGGAAGCCTTGTGAGCATGCCATACTTTTCTTGGCCTCCAAACACAAGCTAAATATGCACCCATATTTGCATGAGTTTTATTCTATAGCAAAATTCAAGGCTACATATGGAACACCAATTCCAGCACTTACAAATCAGTCCCAGTGGCCTGAAGTGGACATTCAGTTCTCCTTGTGTCCTCCTTTGATGAAAAGAAAGGTTGGCTGGACCAAGCCGAGTAGATTCAAGGCTTGGTTTGAGAAAGGTGGGATTAGCAAGAAGGGAAAGAAAGATGAAAAGAAAGATGCCAAGCCAAAAAGGGCCCAAAAAGGTAACAATAATATATGCAAACTCTGTGAAGAATTTGGACACCGAGCTGGCTCTACCAAGTGCAGATACACTGCTGAAAAGCCAAAGTATGTTCATCCAAAATCTATCCCATTTCTTGTTGATGATTTTTCTCCCCCAGCTAACTTGCTTGTTTTCAGGAGGAAGCGTGGAGAAATAGGCCCACCTCTTGTTGTTGACGAATGCTGGCCAGTGAAAAGGGCAAGAATCAATGGCCAAAGAAAGAAGAGAAGTAACCAGATCATGTTTGGTGCTGCTGAGGTGCAATCTGAACTTGTTTTGGAGGATGATGTGCAAACTGTTGAGGCTTTAGGGCACACCGTTTCTGATTTGGAATCTCTGGTGCAAAATGAGGGGCAAAGTGGGCCTGTTGTTGAGGCTCTAGTGCAAAATGAGCCTGTTGTTGAGGCTCTGGTGCAAAATGAGCCTATTGTTGAGGCTCTGGTGCAAAATGAGCCTCTTGAGGCTCTGGTGCAAACTGACCATGTTGATGAGGCTTTGGTGCAAAGTGACCATGTTGATGAGGCTCTGGTGCCAGATTGTGTTGCTGAGGAGGTGCAGGAGGTGAAGGAGACTCTTGGACGTGTTGTGGGGAGGGCAGATGGTAATGGTAAAAAAAAGAAGAGCATAAACCTGTTGTGTGGTGTGAAACTTGTGAAGGAGAAGAAAACAAGGGGTAAGAAGAGCCAAAAGAAATAGACTTTGAATTTGGCACTTGTTGTTGTAAACATTTGTTATTGTAATAATTTGGCAGTTGTTATTGTAAACATTTGTTATTATAATAATTTGTCACTTGTTGATAGGACAAAATTCAAATATGATGGTAAATTTGAATTTCAACAAATGTAGCTATGTGTACTTTTCTATGTTTGTATGAGCTTCCAACGTTTTTCTCATATGTACAGTACAACTCATCCTCACCCTGATCCCTTTTGTGAAGTACAACTCACCCTCACCCAAAATGTGGTAGAAATGAGCTCCAAAGCTAGGGTAAACCATCCCATTTCTAAGCAAGTTTTTTTTCGACCATTTCTAAAACCAAGTTTGGTATTTTTCCTCAGAACTATGTCACATAACATGACACCATCCGAAGGTTTTGTATTTTTTTGATTTTTTTTGAATTAGTTCTGCACATTTGAATGTCTAGTCAAATTTTTTGAAGGGTTTTCATAAATATTCTTAGCTAGGGGCTAAGGATCACAAAACTAGCATTGGATCTCTCATAAAATAGCATGTTGTGAACCTAAAAATGATTTTTACAAAAAATCATCAGCATGAAATCATGTACCTGTAGTTCATATCTTACCCACTTCCAACCGATTCGGCAGGATTTGTCTTTTTCACCAGGGATGGAATAAAAGGTTTGAGATTCTCAAGTTGGGAAATTGTACATTATAGGTGCTCTAGTATTTTTTAAAAATAGGATGTTACCATTTTGATACTTCAATTTGGTACTTGCTTCACAAATCCCCCCCTCTTTCGACACTCAAAAAATAGAAAATGGATCTTCTGTGCGTAGAAAAGGAAAACTTTGTACTACAACATTGTTAGTCACCCCATTATACACATTCATGCCCAATATGGGCACATTATCACAAACTATGCCTTGATTCTAGCCATATCATTGGTCATTTGACCCGAAAGCCAGAAAACCTCGGGAGGAGATAGGTCATTTTGTGAAGGGTTTTTTGAAATATGATCAATAGACCAAGTTTGATATTTTCCCTCACAACTATGTCACATAACATGACACCATGCGAAGGTTTTGTATTTTTTTTGATTTTTTTTAATTAGTTATGCACATTTGAATGTGTGGTCAAACTTTTTGAAGGGTTTTCATAAATATTCTTAGCTAGGGGCTGAGGATCACAAAAATAGCATTGGATCTCCGATGAAATATCATGTTGTGAACCTAAAAATGATTTTTACAAAAAATCATCAGCATGAAATCATGTAGCTGTAGTTCATATTTTACCCACTTCCAACCGATTCGGCAGGATTTGTCTTTTTCACCAGGGATGGAATAAAAGGTTTGAGATACTCAAGTTGGGAAATTGTACATTCTAGGTGCTCTAGTATTTTTTTAAAATAGGATGTTACCATTTTGAAACTTCAATTTGGTGGTTGCTTCACAAATCCCCCCTCTTTCGGCACTCAGAAAATAGAAAATGGATCTTCTGTGCATCGAAAAAGAAAACTTTGTACTACAACATTGTTAGTCATCCCATTATACACATGCATGCCTAATATGGGCACATTATCACAAACTATGCCTTGATTATAGCCATATCATTGGTCATTTGACCCGAAAGCCAGAAAACCTCGGAGGAGATAGGTCATTTTGTGAAGGAGTTTTTGAAATATGATCAATAGACCAAGTTTGATATTTTTCCTCACAACTATGTCACATAACATGACACCATGCGAAGATTTTGTATTTTTTTGATTTTTTTTGAATTAGTTATGCATATTTGAATGTTTGGTCAAACTTGTGAAACCCCGTTGACTGCATCCTAAACCCAGCTAACCCTATGGCTGAATGAGGAACGTAGATCTAACCCTAGCGCGACACTGTGGCCGTCCGATCGTGTCCTCTAGAAGGATTCCGCGGGTGGCTCCGGGCGATCCGTGGAAGGGCTTGTTCTTCAACCTGATTGGTTGGCGTCTCTTAGAAGGATTTCGCGGCTATCTCTTAGCGATCCGTGGGATGGATGATTTTGGAATTTGATTGGCTTCATTGTTTTTCCATGAACAGATAAGGTATAGCGTGACACACTCCATTGACCGTTGGACCGAACGTGGCATGCGAGGGCGCTGGGCGGGGCGGGCTGCACCATGCATGCAGCTGCCTCTAGCGTCGCAGTCTAGCTATTTTGCGTGCAACAACGCTGCAGCCTATTTACTCCCTCCGTCGCATTAAATAAGTGTACGTCTAAAAACTTTCTTCAGTCAAACTTACTCCCCTCAGGTTCACGCGTCATAGAAAAGGTCAATATTTATAAACTTTAACTATCTATATAAGGTTAGCCATAGTGGGAGTAACTTGGATAGTAACATATGCATGTTACTACTCTAAGTTACACCCACATACTCCCTCCGTCCGCAAATAAATGGACGTTTAGTAATTTTAATAAGACAAATTATGGGATGGAGTAAAAAGTGCATTGGAAATGTGTTAGTCATGTTCTTTCTCATCTTTAATTCTCCCACCTCCAATGAGGTAAGTGCATGTATAAATTGAAGAGACCATTTGCTAAATGTTATTGGACTTGATTTCTGTGAAGCAATTTTTTCTACTTTAAAGTGTATTGAAAAGGTAGAAGTACACTTTTTGTGGACAAATTTTGAAACCAAACGTACACTTATTTGTGGACAGAGGGAGTATGCATGTCATCATGACCAGTCTAAGAAAAAAATATCAAAATCTAAAATATGTAATAAATATAACGTACAGCGTGACACACTCCATTGACCGTTGGACGAGCGTGGCATGCGAGGGCGCTGGGCGGGCGGGTTGCACCAAGCATGCATGCTATGCAGCTGCCTCTCGCGTTGCAGTCTAGCTATTTTGCGTGCAACAGCGCTGCATCGTATTTACTCCCTCCGTCACATTAAATAAGTGTACGTCTAACAACTTTCTTCAGTTAAACTTACTCCTCTCCGGTTCATGCGCCATAGAAAAAGTCAATATTTATAAATCTAAAATATCAACTTTGACTACGTATATAAGAAAAAAAATTAAAATCTAAAATATTATAAACTTAGTTTCATACTCCCTCTATTTCCTCCAATTGACATCCCTCTGATTACTCCCACTGATTTTTCTTGCGTGTGTAAAAACGAACGAGTTTGTTGCATGCAGTGTGTAAAAACGAACTAATACCTTGGTACTAGATTACTGCATTTATTACCGAGTAAATCAAGACCAAATTCTATTTTCTCTTTTATTTTTCACTGCCACTGAACAACTACTCTACCTTGGACATTTTTTCTCTCTTTCGCATTAATGCATGCATGCATGCAGGGGCAGGGGCGACGGTGCAGGGGTCACGTTGCATCCTAGCAATTTTTTTGCACTGACCGCATTGATCACGCACGCGGCTACGCCCACTGCCTACACGCAACGCAGTGCACTCGTCTGCGCCAACGCTGGATTCCCACGCCGCCTTCACGCTCCGCCCTCAATAAATAGGCAAAACGCATTTTCCTCCTCATCTCATCTTGCCTCTCATCTTCAAACTCGAGCCCGTCCCTTTGCCTCCTCCCAGCCCCAAAACACTCTAGCGACCATGGCGACCCCCCCTCCGCTTTCCTTCCGATACCAAAGTTAGCGACGAGGACAACCACCCGGACCACAAGCAGGTCTGGGAGCAGGAGGCGCCCACGCGCCCCAAGCGTGGCAAAAAGGGGGGCGACGCAAAGCCCCGCCCTGCCCCTGGGCGGAGGGCCACTTCGTCCACACCCCCCTCCCCGGCGACAACCTCCCCGACGACGGCCCCTCCGAAGAGTACTGGAAGGCGGCGGAGAAGGAGGCGGAGCTGGCTGCTTACGCCAAGTGGGAGGAGAAGCAGGCCAAGCGCGCCTTGAAGGAAAGGCACAAACGGGAGGACGAGGAACGACGGGAGGCCAATCGCTGGGCCTTCCATAAGGAGCAGCGGCGGCGGGAGCAGCGAGAGAGGCTGGCGGATTGGAATGCTGCGGCGGCGGCTCGGAGGGCGACGACACCGACACCGCCTCCACCGCTGATGGAGTCGGGTAGCTAGGGTTAGGGTTTAGCCCAGGGTTTAGGCACCTAGTTGCCCTTCCCTTCTATATTATTGTACCCCTTTTCTTTTTATTGTAATGTTATCGGGCTATCTATTATAAATATTATCTAATATATTATCTATCCCGTGTTTTATTGTAATCTGTGTTTTATTGTATTGTCATTTGTCAAAATACCAAAAAAAACAAGTGCATAAAACAAAAGACACAAAAACAAGTTCTCATATAATACTCATGCAATATTTATAAAATGAGTGAAATTAGAAAAGCTCAAAAGGAAGAATAAGTTAACGTTATGATGGTTGATTATTTTCAAACAACACATGGTTCATTTTGAAACAAGACATTTACATATTTACATAAGTTAAAGGGGCGCCCAAGTTATGTTAGTTAAATGGATGCCCTTGGACTTCATTTATATATTACCTTTCGCAAAAAATAAAAGATTGCGACCTAAGCACGAGTATCTGCAGATCCACACGTCTAACGTGAGTATCATTTTTTTTGCCCAATCTACATTTAGTTACTATTGGGCCTGGATACGACCATTTTGGCATGGCTAAGTTCTATTTGGGCCTGACCTTTTTCAATCACTCCTCGTCAATTGTTTTTTTAACTTTTCAACCCTTCCCCCTTCCCTGCACACTGATAAAACTGAAGGAACACTGACGAAACTGAAGGAACACTGATTTCGAAAACAGAGCAACTCAAAATTAGCCAGAATTTGTGTTGCATTTTATTCAAGCCAAAGACATAAACCATTACATCCATTACAAATCATCACTCAAACACTGATTGCGCTGTCTAATGACTAATGATCATGAGATAAACTAATCCGAGAGAAATTACACAAAAATAAAAAAACGGCCATCAGATTGTCCTGCTTCTTCAATTCGATGATTTACCTTCAGCTCGGCCTTCACTTCCGCATCCACCATAGTACCAACGAAAATGGGGTTGCCACAACCCAATTGCTCCACCACGGACGGGTTTTCGAGCTCCCAGGATGCTACCTCCACCCCAATTCGCTCGATGTACTTATCAAGCAACTCAAAATGCCCACGTTTTGGCAGTTCCTGAAATCACAGAGATGAACCCTAAATCCCAAATTCGATGAAATACATGAAATTTCGAAAGAAAAACGAGAAATTGACGCTCGGAACACTCAGATCTCACCTTTCCCGGCTCGGGCTTGCTCTCACACTTCACAAATTCCCGACCAATGTTGTCGTTCTTGTCGGTGGATGTGACAAGCCGCTTCAGGGGCGCGGTACGGGGCAATCGGGGCACCTCCTCATAGGCACCGCACCATACCGAGGACATGAGCGGTGGGAGGCTGAAGCAGAGCTCGACATCCCTCGCCGGCGTTGCCGCACTTGCTCGCCGGAGAAGAAAACGAAAGGGGATGAGATGTTGGAATGGTGGCGGGAGTGCTCGGGTGCGGGGATGGATCGGTGCCAACGGCTCTCTTCAACCACAACGTGGGTCCCACGATATGAGGTGGACATCAGGTGAGTTCCGCCGTGACATGGAGAGGTTGTGAGTCCTACTATGCTCAGCTGATTCGAATTCGTTGACGGTCTCGCGGGGTTAAGTGGAAGTGTCGAACGGGAGCTATTTCCCGCTTCAGAAGTGTCGCATCCGAGCTATTCTTTGCAACCATGTCGCGTTCCTCCCAATTTCACGTAAAAACGTCGCATGGGAGCTATAAGCCCCACAGTGTATCTAGCGATCCAGTTGACACGTCCCATCCCGAATTAACTGTGTCACCATCGTCCACTTAAACAGCGGATGCAGGTGGACAGTCCAACTAACTAAACGGACAATCCGCCAGACACATGCATAGTTAGGAAATGATAAATGATTAGAAGACAGTTTAGGATTAGGAAAACTAGGCGGACAAGCCGGGATGGCTGGGCGGACGCGTGAGTTCTATACTCGGCTCAGGCGGGCCTCGATCGCCTTCTGATTATGGTACCGTTTCAGGCCAAGTCAAACCTGCACGCGCGACAGTTGTATCCGTGTATGCTTTACGTACTTTTCGCAAGAAAAAAAGAATGAGATGACTAATGAAAAGTAACCCGTGGCTCCAATCTGAAGTTAGTACTGTACTAATTATTGTCAGCAAGAGCGCGGCACTGTTAATGTCAACTCCAATGGAAATAACATACAGTAGACACATAGCAAGAGTAGTGCCAAATAAAACCAACAAGCTAGATTTCTCGAAGGAACAATGATTGCAAGCATCATAAGAGTTAGCTGTAAAATGGGGGAAAACCTGCCTGATGCCGAAGATAGTGATCGGTGTGACAAAAATGGGTGCTGACAAAAATGGGCGTCTAGATATACTTCTTCCATAAAAGTTAAAACATCTTATATTATGAAATAGGGGGAGTACTAGTGATGAATAGCTTAACACGCAGCGTCATGTGTGTCATTCGAGCTTGATTTACAAAGAGGGCGTGAGAAGTAGAGGCGGATTACAGAGTTTGACCACAATCTAGATCCACGTAAATATGAGTGGCCACTTGCACATCCTCGCATCCACGCCAGGAGAAGTTCCAAAAAGCTGAGATGAGGATGGCAACACCGCCAGAGAACAAAAAGTCAACGTCATCAATAACTAAGAGGTAAGATAAAAAAATATCTGAGCCGTCGCCCCTGGGTCGCTCGCGTGAGGCAACTCTTTGGCGCCACCTCAAAATCCTAGCAGGCCACCGTCGGGTCCTCTCCCTCCAGCCGCTGCCGTTGCCCCTCTTCCCGGTCGGTGGTGGTGTCCACTGTCGACCTCCTTCGCGCAGCCTCTGTCGCGGGGGCTAGGCACCTTGGGGCTGCGTTGGTGGATCCGGGCTACGGGCGGCGATGCTCCAACGACATAGGATGGCGGCTCATAATGGAGGCGCGGAAGAGCAGAAGGGGGTCTGGTGTGGACCTGGCGGCGACAACGGCTGCTCCCGGAGTCCCGCTCAATCTTTGGGTTTGGCCATGAGCTCAAAAGGGCTAATGGCTGATCCACTCGTTCTGATTGCCTGTAGCCACCAGCGGTGTGGGGACTGCTAATTTGGCTTAAATAATGAAGGCAGTCCTAGGGTTCCTCCCGCGCAAAAAAGAAGATCTACTTGATGCTTGTCCTCGTTGATCTGGCTGGAGTGTCGAGTTCCGGAAGGCTCCGCCAGCAAACTCCCATGGATGTATCAGGATAGATATTGCTAGATCGAAAGGTATTCGGTCGTGCGTACCTTATTTTTCTGTCCGTTTGGTTTCAGTGGGAGCGTTAGGAAGCTCTGTTGTTTGTTTCCACCGAGTGCCATTCAAAGCCATGGTGAAGTCAGATGCGGAGAATGTCAGGAAAGCGAAAACATGAGGGCAACAATAGTGATTTAAGTCTTAGTGGAGACGACGAACTGCCTGCGTGATTTGTGACTCGCAGCATCGACTGTTTGTGGGTACACAAGAGTAGTTCCCGGTCTTACCTTGCAGGGTGAAAATCCAAGGTCTGAGTTGAGCTGGTTGTGCCTGGCAATGGCCTTGTTGAAGGCATTGTTTTGCGAGCGGGGACTTTCTCCAAGGTGAAAACCTATGATCTTTGATCGGACAACGACAACACTTGTGCACTATTTTATTCTTAAAGGCGTTGTTATTGGAGTGGAGGACTATTAGTATTGTTCTAGTGGTGTCACTGTCGTTGTTTTGAGGAATAGTTTTATGTAGCGAGACTTTTTTTGTATTTCTTTTTTCTGCTCTCTGTATTCGTAAGGCCGCTAGGACATGCGTTCTTGCAGAGACTAGATGTAATTGGTATCCCCATAATATTAATACATACTCTTTAAAAAGACATATATGGAGTATATAACCACTACAGGAATAGGAAGCTACGCCGACGGCCAAACGTCGGAGCCGTCAGCGTAGCCATCGTCCATACCAGCCCCGCAAAGCAGTCGTCGACGTAGAATTGCCCTCGGCGTATCCTATGCTACGCCGAAGGCTTCCCTCGGCGTAGCATACACCGACGACTGCCCTCGGCGTAGCTATTTTTTCTTTTACCTCATTAAACTTTGAAAAATCATGACTAAATCATTCTTACTCGGAAAAATACAAATAATATATCAAAATTTGCATAAAAATAAGATCTATCCATATACACTAAAATATTATACATTTGTAAATAAAAATTAAGTGAAACATAAAATATTATATATAGTTTAAAACGGGCATAAAAAATCAAAATCGATCGAAACAATACGAAACCTTCGCGTGGTGTCATATTATGTGACATAGTTACAAGGAAAATATCAAACTTGCTATATTGATTATGTCTGAAAAAACCTTCACAAAATGACCTATCTCATTCGAGGTTTCTTGGCTTTCGGGTCAAATGACCAGTGTTATGGCTAGAATCGAGGGATATTTTGTGATAATGTGCCTGTAGGGGTTCTTAGCATGGAAAACAAAAAATTTCTATCGCATACAAACAAACAAGCCAAGATCTATCTACTAGATTGTAGCAACGAGTCGATGGAATAACTTACCCTCAAAGATTCCAAAGTGTTTAACGAGAGCGGATTCTCATGGGTGATGTAGTCGTACTCTTTCCGATCTCAAGATCGTGTAGACGATACTTCCGGCGCTGCGTTCGGGCAGCGCTCCCGCAGTCGGTCACACGTTCGGTACTCGACGAATACCTTCCTCTCCCTTGTTCCAGCAGGCAGCGGAGGTTGTAGCACTCTCCTCGCGATTCCGGCAGCACAACGGCGTGGTACCGGAAGTAGAGGGGAGATCCCGCAGGGCTTCGCCTTAAGCCGGAGCGAGTATGGTGGAGTATGAGAGAGAACTATTAGTGGTCTAGGGATTAGACACACCAATTAGAAGGCTCTAAACCGAAGGCTAGGGCAATTAGAAGCTCTAAACCAAAACGGCTCTAAACGGAGATTAGAGGATAGGAACTTGTGTGTCTAGAGGAGGAGGCCCTGCCCCTCCTTTTATAGGTGGGAGGGGCGGCCAAGGGGAGGGGAGTCCCTCCCCAAGTCGGCCTTGGGTGGCGCGCCGGCTTGGAGAGGAGGGACTCCTCCCCCAAGTCGGTTTTGCCTCCTCTTGCTTGTTTCCCACAGTTTCTTGTTTTAGCCGTTTGACTTTCAAACTGGACATTTGACTTTTCTGTTTTAGGATTCAATTTAATCCTTTATTTGGAACAGCAAGAACACTTAGTACATGATGTAATCATTCTAATATGTAATGACACATTCATGTACCCCTCCCCCCCCCCCCCCCCCCCCCCCCCCCCCGAGTGCCGGACAATCCGGAACCTTCTAGAACATTCCCGATGAAAACACTGGAATCATTCCCGAACTCCGAAACGGGACTTTCCTTATATGAATCTTATTCTCCGGACCATTCCGGATCACCTCGTGATATCTCGGATCCCATCCGAGACTCCGAACAACATTCGGTCTCTTTCTCATAATACCATAACTACTCAAACAACGTCGAATCCTTAAGTGTGTCTCCCTACGGTTCGTGAATTATGCGGACATGATCGAGACACTTCTCCGAACAATAACCAATAGAGGAATCTGGAAATTCATATGGCTCCCACATATTTCTAAGATTACATTGCGATCGAATGAACCACTTACATACGATACCAATTTCCCTTTGTCTCACGATAGTTTACTTATCCGAGGTTATGATCGTCGGTATCTCTGCATACCTAGTTCAACCTCGTTACCGATAAGTACTCTTTTCTCGTTCTCGTGATATGTGATCCCTTGTGAGCCAGTCACATGCTTGCAAGCTAATTGGATGACATTCCACCGAGAGGGCCCAGAGTATATCTATCCATCATATGGATGGACAAATCCCACTCTTGATCCATGTGTCTCAACCAATACTTTCCGAACACTCAATGCCACCTTTATAACCACCCAGTTACGGTGTGGTGTTTGATGTCATCAAAGCATCCATCTGGTAAAGGTGATATGCATGATCTCATGGTCGAAGGAATTAGGTTACTATGTATTAGAAAGCATATAGCAATTGAACTATTGAAATGACTTGATCTTTATGCTACGCTTATCTATAGGAGTATGTCCACCATATCATTCTCCTAACGATATGATCTTGTTGTTGATAACATCTCAATGTTCATGATAGGGAAACCACAATCATTAATCAACCAGCAGGCTAGTGAAGTATAGAGGCTATACTAGGGACTTCAAATTAAGTTTACAAATCACACAAGTATCAATGTTTCCTTGTTAATACTATTATAGCATGAATGTAAACATTTATCATAAACACAAAGATATAATAATAACTACATTTATTATTGCCTCTAGGGCATATCTCCAACAGTCTCCCACTTGCACTAGAGTCATCTAATCTAGATTACATGGTAATATACCGAACACCCATGGCAGTTTGGTGCTGGTCATGTTTTGCCCTCGGGAGAGGTTTAGTCAACGGATCCGCCACATTCAGATCTATGTGTACTTTGCAAATCTTTATATCCCCATCCTGGATATGTTCTCGAATAGCATGAAAACGTAGCTTGATGTGCTTCAGCTTCTTGTGTGACCTTGGTTCTTGCGCATTGGCTATGGCGCCCATGTTATCACAGTAGATAGACATTGGGTCCAGCGCACTAGGAACCACACCCAGCTCTGTAATGAACTCTTTCATCCATATCGCTTCTTGTGAAGCCTCCAAAGCAGCCATGTATTCCGATTCAGTTGAAGATCTCGCCACAACGCTTTGCTTTGCACTCCTCCAGCTAACTGCTGCACCATTCAAAATAAATACGTATCCGGATTGTGATTTAGAATCATCGGATCGGTGTTCCAACTAGCATCGGTGTAACCATTAACAACGAGTTGTTCATCACCTCCATAAGAAAGAACCATATCCTTAGTTCTTCTCAAGTACTTAAGGATGTTTTTGACCGATGTCCAATGATCCACTCCTGGATCACTTTGATATCTGCTAGTTAAACTAACAGCATATGCAATGTCGGGTCTAGTACATAGCATAGCATACATTAGAGATCCTATGGCTGAGGCATAGGGAGTCTTACTCATCCTTTCTCTATCTTCTGCCGATGTCGGACTTTGAGTTTTACTCAAGGTCGTATTGGGCAACATGGGCAAGAACCCTTTCTTGCTTTCTTCCATTCCAAACTCTTTTAGAACTTTGTCCAAATATGTACTCTGTGATAATGATATTTGGCGTTTCGATCTATCTCTATAAATCTTTATGCCTAATATGTAAGCTGCTTCGCCAAGATCCTTCATTGAAAAACTATTATTCAAATATTCTTTGACACTATAAGAAGGTCTACATCATTCCCAATCAACAATATGTCATCCCACATATAGTATTAAGAATGCTACAGAGCTCCCACTCACTTTCTTGTAAATACAAGCTTCTCCATAAGTTTGTATAAAACAAAACTTTTGATTACCTTATCAAAACGTTGATTCCAACTTCGGGATGCTTGCTTCAATCCATAGATGGATCGTTGAAGTTTGCATACCTTGTTAGCATCTTTAGGATCGACAAAACCTTGGGTTGCATCATATACAAATCTTCATCAATGTCTCCATTGAGGAATGCTGTTTTGACATCCATCTGCCATATCTCATAATCATAATATGCAGCGATTGCTAACATAATCCTCACAGACTTTAGCTTCGCTACTGGTGAGAAAGTCTCATCATAGTCAACTCCTTGAATTTGTCGAAACCCTTTTGCGACAAGTCGAGCTTTATAGACAGTAACATTACCATCAGCATCTGTTTTCTTCTTGAAAATCCATTTGTTCTCGACAGCCTTCCGGCCATCCGGTAAGTCCACCAAAGTCCACACTTGGTTTTCGTACATGGATCCAATCTCGGATTTCATGGCTTCTTGCCATTTATTGGAATCTGGGCTCATCATTGCTTCCTCATATGTCTCGGGGTCATCGGTGTTGTCCACCAACATAACATTCATAACGGAATCATACCAATCTGGAGTGGTACGAGTTCTCGTTGACCTCCGAGGCTCTGTAGTAACTTCAACCAAAGTTTCATGATCACCATCATTAGCTTCCTCTCTTATTGGTGCAGGCACCACAGGAACTTCTTCCGGTGCTGCGCTACTCGCAATTTCGAGAGAAGGTTCGACAACCTCGTCGAGTTCTACTTTCCTTCCAGTCACTTCTTTCGAGAGAAATTCCTTCTCTAGAAAGGATCCATTCTTGGCAACAAAGATTTTGCCTTCGGATCTATGATAGAAGGTATACCCAATAGTTTCCTTCGGGTATCCTATGAAGACGCATTTTTCCGCTTTGGGTTCAAGCTTGTCCGGCTGTAACTTCTTTACATAGGCTTCACATTCCCAAACTTTAAGGAACGACAATTTAGGCTTCTTCCCAAACCATAATTCATACGGTGTCGTTTCAACGGATTTAGATGGTGCCCTATTTAAAGTGAATGCAGCTGTTTCTAATGCATAACCCCAAAATGATAGCGGTAAATCTGTAAGTGACATCATAGAACGAACCATATCTAAGAGAGTTCGATTACGATGTTCGGACACACCATTACGCTGTGGTGTTCCCGGCGGTGTCAATTTTGAAAGTATTCCGCATTTCTTCAAATGCTCACCAAACTAGTAACTTAGATATTCACCTCCACGATCAGAACGTAGAAATTTAATCTTCTTGTTACGTTGATTCTCTACCTCACTTTGAAACTCCTTAAACTTCTCAAAAGTTTCGGACTTATGTTTCATGAAATAGATATACCCATATCTACTCAAGTCATCCGTGAAGGTAAGAACATAACGATAACCACCGCGCGATGCTACACTCATTGGACCACACACATCGGTATGTATGATTTCCAATAAGTCCGTAGCTCGCTCCATCATACCAGAAAATGGAGTCTTAGTCATTTTTCCCATCAGACATGCTTTGCATCTTTCAAGTGATTCAAAATCAAGTGATTCAAGAAGTCCATCGGAATGGAGTTCTTCATACGTTTCACTCCAATGTGACCAAGACGACAGTGCCACATATAGGTCGAATTATCGCTTGATTTCAAACGTTTAGCCTCAATGTGGTTGATATGTGTATTTCCACTATCGAGATTCAATAAGAATAGACCATCTATCAAAGGTGCATGTGCATAAAAAAATACATCATTACTCATATAATCGAAAAAACCATTATTCTCGGACTTAAACAAGTAACCGTCTCGCAATAAACAAGATCCGATATAATGTTCATGCTCAACGCAGGCACCAAATAACAATTATTTAAGTATAAAAACTAATCCCGATGGTAGATGAAGGGTAGCGTGGCCGACCGCTTATCACATCAACCTTTGATCCGTTTCCCACGCGCATCGTCACCTCGTTCTTCGCTAGCTTCCGTTTATTCAGCAGCACCTGTTTCGAGTTACAAATATGAGCAACCGAACCAGTATCAATACCCAGGCACTACTATGAGTACTAGTGAGATACACATCAATAGCATGTATATCGGATATACCTTTCTTCTTGATGTTGCCGTTCTTCAAATCCGCCAAGTACTTTGGGCAATTCCGCTCCAGTGACCTTCTCCCTTGCAGTAAAAGCACTCAGTATCAGGCTTAGGTCCAGCCTTGGTCTTCTTTGCTGGCGTGGTAACTTTCTTACCACCCTTCTTGAAGTGTCCCTTTGCTTAGACTTGCCTTTCTTGAATTTGGTGGTCTTATTGACCAACAACACTTGGTGCTCTTTCTTGATCTCACTTCTGCAGATTTCAACATGGCAAAGAGTTCTGGCAACGTCTTTTCATGTTCTGCATGTTTAGTTCATCCACAAAGTTCTTGTAACTTGGTGGTAGTGATTGGAGGAACCACGGTAAATCCCCAAAGATTAGGAATCACTTATACCCAAGCTTTGAAGTTTTGTTTGCGTGCCCCGACATCTTAAGCACATGCTCACTGATGGAGCTGCCCTCTTCCATCTTGCAGTTAAAGAACTTTTCAGAAGCCTCAAGCTTTCAATTGCCGCATGAGTCGCAAAATCAATTTGAGATCCTCGACAATATCATATGGGTCTGAATCCTCAAACCTTTTCTGAAGCTCCGATTCCAAACCAT